>PVJD01013122.1:0-35849 GCA_004026545.1 Mormoops blainvillei
CTTGTTTGAGAATATTTAGGAAGTTGTGAAGCATGAGCCAAGACCAACCATTCATATGGAAAAGCAGCTTGGTTGGGCCCATAAGTTGGGTGTGGTGGAATCTCTGGGGATCTCCAAGGGTGGTCAAACAGTGTTGGCCAAGTTGCTGGAGTCTCAGATATGGCTCAGCTTGCCAACTCTGTGGGGTGAGTGTTTAGAAAAGGGATAATGGCCTCTGCTCTCCTTGATGCCAGACACTTCAGTTTCTCTCTTTATGTCACTGGTGCCTTTCAAGCTGCTACCCCAGTGGTGGAGCTCAGAGGCAGTGAATCTGAGTAGGTGAGCGTGTATGTGGGTTCTTTAAGATGAAATGCTTGGGGCTCTGGAATCTTCTTCCACTGAGTCAGTCCATGCTGGTTTTTGCAGCCTGAAGTTATGGGAATTTATCTTCCCAGCACTGGAACCCTGGGCTAGGGGCCTGGTGGGGCTGGCACTTCTCACTTCCAAGATATCCCTTCTGAATTTTTATTCACTACATGTGGGTGAGGCACCAGCCCATTTCGCATCTGCTCTTCCTACCAGTCTGGATGGATGTGATTTCTTTAATTCTGTAGTTGTCAGGCTTCCATTCAACTCAATTTCTGATGGTTCTGAGTGATGGTTGTTCTGTATTTTAGTTGTAATTTTGATTTGGTTGTGCAAAGAGGCGAGCTATGTCAGCCTCTTTGCTGACATTGTGACTGGAAGTCCTTACTACTATTCTTATCCTCTCACCTGATATTTCATTCCTGGGTAAATATCCTATGGAAATAATCTGTCAGAAGAAAAGAAAGTGTATGTTTGAAATATTCATTTCTGTTTGTCTATAATAGTGAAAAATTGGCCTGTTGTTCAGCAAACGATACTAGATCACCTTAATGTACAGTTATGTAGCCATTAATGTGATAATTGTGAAGATTACATAGAAAAAGTGTTTAAGGTATAGTAAGTAGAAAAGAAGGCAAAATTTTAAGTACATTTGATTACAACAATATGAACTTATATATGTGGACAAAGATCAGAAGGGAATGTATGAATATAAAAATACCTGTGTGAAGGTGGAAGGATTATGAGTGATTTAGTCTCTTTGTTTTACATATTCCAAGAGACTGGATCAAGATACTAGGAAAGGTGCATATGAATTTATCTCTTCTCCTCCAGAATGTCATGAAATATAAGAAATTATATAAGAAGTTAAATTTATAATTTCTCTTGGAAAAGATAAATGAGTGCAATCAGGGATACATGAAAAAAATGTGGAGGTGCTTATACTGATGGAGGAAAATGGGGCAAAAAGGCATATAGGTAAGGACTGCTTCGGCTGGGGGCCAGCTCTGGAGCTCATGTAACCCCAGAGTCAGTAAAAGCAAAGTTTTCCTCTATTCATAAAAACACTTCTGACACCAAATCTGTGGGTTTTTCACATTAAAAAATTCTCTGATGGTGCTACCTGAATGTTCTATATTTTAATTTAATTCTAATACTAAATACCCAGAGTTAGCACAGACACTGCAGATTAAGGCCTCCCCCTACTTCAGACACCAAATCCAAATCCAAGCCTCTTGTACTTTTGACCAACTGGCTATAAATCAAGGATTCCCATGGCCTCTCCTTGCATTTGGGTAATTTGCTAGAATAGCTCATAAAATTCAGGGAAATATTTACTTACATTTACCAGTTTATTATAAGGATATTATGAAGGATATAGATGAACTGCAAGGTGAAGAGGTACATGGGGCGAGGTCTGGGGAAGGGGCATGGAGCTTTCATGACCTCCCTGGGTGTACCCTCCCAGCAGCTTCATGTGCTCACCAACCTGGAAGCTCTCTGAATCCCTTCATTTAGGGTTTTTTTACAGAGGTTCAGTTATTTAGGACGGGGAGATAACAGTTTGTAAAAGTTTTTTTTTTCCTTTAAAACATAAACTTGGGACAAGACCAATTTACTTGAATTGGACAAAGGGACACTAAAGTTTATATAAAAGGGATAATGAATATGCCAAAAAATATATAGCCAAGAAAGAAAACATAATTTACAAATAGGTAAATTGAAGAATTAAATGGAGTAGAGTTCAGAAAGAGATTTATGTAAATATGGGAATTTAGTTTATGATAAAGAAATTATTTAAATCAATAAAAAATGAGACCATTTAATAAATGTTCTTGGGATCATGGGATCTTCACAAAAAAATTTAGACAGAATTCTAGATTATATAATATTTTGTATATTGTACACAAAAATAAATTCCAAGTGTATTAATGAACTAAATGTAAAAATTGCCACCACCATTACCACTAACCATGAAATCAAGCAAAGCTATAAAATCTACCATACTGGGGAATGAAAAACATTATTTGGGAATAATTTTAGATTTACATAAAAGTTCCACAGATAGTACAGAGAATTCTATATACCACCTCCCAGATTTTCCTAATATAAACATCTTATATAAATAATAATCATAGAAATTTGATGACCTACAGTAAAAAATATATTAAGCACATCAATGGCAAGTTAACAAAAGTTATATTTAAATTAAGATTTTGTTCTGGGTGGACAGACTGGCATAAAATATTCTCAACACACATAAAGGAAATTTATTAATGTCCAATAAAGAGCTCCTACAAGTCAGTAACTATAAATGGCAAACACCTCACTAAAAATGTGCAGAAAAAAAAAGATTAGGCAATTCACAAAAGAAGGAAAAACTAATATCCAAAACATGCATGAAACTAAACTCATCAAAATCATAATTAGAAAAATAAACATAAGCTAAACATGATCATCCACTAGGATATTAAAAAATCAAATGCTAGATAATACCAGATCTTTGTAACAATGCAGTGTAATATGCATTCTCATGTACTGTTGGTAGAAGCATGAATTGTTTCAAGCCTATTGAAAGGGCAGTTGATGAGTATTAATCCAATTATAAAATTCTCATACTTTTTGATCCAGTAGTACATTTTTAGATGTTTCACCAAAAGTACTCAAGCATATGTATAAAAATTTATGTGCAAAGAAACTCATTTCAGGATTGCTTATAATAGCAAAAAATTAAAGCAGACATATCAGTAGCTAATAAATTATCATACACTCTTTCTCTGCAATGATATACAGCCATTAGAAAGAATGAAGCATTTCCACCTTAGGAAACCAGAAAAAAGAAGAGCAAATGAAATCCAAAGTAAGCAGAAGAAAAGAAATATGAATTAGAGTAGAAATCAACAAAATTGAAAACAGAAAATCACTAGGGAAAACGAAGCCAAAACCATTTCTTTGAAAAGATCAATAAAATTTATAAATCTCTAGCCAGGCTTAAAAAAGGAGAGCAGACACAAATTATTAATTAAAGCGGGACATCATTATAGACCCCATGGAAACAAAAAGGACAAGGGCAATACTGCGGACAATACTGCTCACAAATTTGATAGCCTAGATGAAATTAACCAATTTCTTGAAAGACACTATCTACCAAACCTTATGCAAAAAGAAATAGATGATTGAATAGGCCTATATCTATTAAAGAAATTTAATTAATAATTAATAACCTCCTGAAAAGGAAAGCTTCAGGCCATGATGAGCTACCAGTGAATTCTACCACACATATAAGGAAGTTAATATATCATTTCTCTACAATCTTTTTCAGAGGATAAAAGCAGAGGGAATACATTCTTGTTCATACTATGAGGCCAGCAAGTACCCTAATACCAAAACCAGACAAGGATGTTTTAAGAAAAGAAGACTAAAGACCAATGTCTTTAATGAATATAGAAGCAAAAATTCTCAATAAAATATTATCAAATTGAATAAAAAAGTATAAAAAGAATTATACACCATGACCAAGTGGGATTTATCCTAAGTATGTAAAGCTATTTCAGCATTTGAAAAATCAAGTATAATCCATCAGATCAACTGATTGAAAAAGAAAAATCACATGATCATCAATAGATGAAGAAAAAGCAGTTGACAAAATCCAACACACATTAAATCTCAGTAAAAATCTCAGTAAACTAGGAATAAAGGGGAACTTTCTTAGCATGATAAAAAATATCTACAAAAACCTACAGCTAGCATGATACTTAGCGGTGAGAAACTTGAGGCTTTCTTACTAAGATCAGGTGCAAGGCAAGGATAACCTCTCTCAAGACTTCTTTTCAATATCATATTGGTAGTTCTTGCTAATGCAAGAAAAGGAAATTAAACAAAGGGTATACATATGGGGAAGGAAGACATAAAACTGTTTTTGTTTGATGATAAAATTTATTTAGAAAATCCAAACAGTTGAAGGAATCAATAAAAACATTCTAGGACAGATACTGGCCAAGATGGAGGCTTAGGTAGACATACTTTGTCTCCTTGCACAATCAAAAGAAGGACAACAACAAATTTAAAAACAAAAAATAACCAGAACTGCCAGAAAATTAAACTCTATGGAAGTCCGACAATCAAGCAGTTTGAGAGGAAACATTCATTCAGACCGGTAGGAGGGGCGGAGAGGATGCAGAGGGTGGAGGCTGGCGGACTATGGTGGGCAAGGCAGTGGCTGGTGGACCAGGAGGTCCCACATTTGCGTGCGTATAAACTGGGAGGAACAACTGAGGAGTGAGAGAGGTGCGCAACCCAGGGTTCTGGTGCGGGAATAGAAAGCCTCAGAACCTCTGCTGGTAAAAACCTGTGGGGGTAACGGCAGCAGGAGAAATGACCAGTCTCCCAGGAGAGCTCATTTGAGAGACCCACAGGGTCCTAGAATGTACACAAACTCACCCACCTGGGAATCACCAACAGAAGGGCCCAATTCACTTGCAGGCAGTGGGGGAAGTGGCTGAAAGCCGGCTGAGAGCCAAGCAAGCAGCATTGTTCCCTCTCCGACCCCTCCCCCACAGATAGCACCACAAGGCATTGATGTGGGTTGCCCTGCCCTGGCGAATACCTAGGGCTGTGCCCCTCACAATGTAATAGGCGTACAAAGACCAAAAAAAAAATGGCCCAAACTAAAGAATAGATCAAAGCTCCCAAAATAGAACTAAGCGATGAAGAGATAGCCAACCTAACAGATGCAGAGTTCAAAACACTGGTAATTAGGATACTCACAGAAATGGTTGAGTATGGTCACAATATGGAGGAAAAAGTGAAGGCTGTGCACAGTGAAATAAAGAAAAACATACAGGGAACCAACAGTGAAAGGAAGGAAACCGGGACTCAAATCAACGATTTGGAGCAGAAAGAAGAAATAAACATTCAACCAGAACACAATGAGAAACAATAATTAAAAAAAAAAAATGAGGAGAGGCTTAGGAACCTCTGGGACAACTTTAAATGCTCCAATATCCGAATCATAGGGGTGCCAGAGGAGAAGAAGAAGAGAAAGACATTGAAAACTTATTTGAAGAAATAATGAAGGAGAACTTCCCCAATCTGGCAAAGGAAATAGACTTCCAGGAAGTCCAAGAAGCGCACAGAGTCCCAAAGAAGTTGGACCCAAGGAAGCACACACCAAGGCACGTCATCATTACATTACCCACGATTAAAGATAAGGAGAGAATCTTAAAAGCGGCAAGAGAAAAGGAGACAGTTCCCTACAATGGAGTTCCCATAAGACTATCAGATGATTTCTCAAAAGAAACCTTACAGGCAAGAGGGGCTAGAAAGAAATATTCCAAGTCATGAAAAACAAGGGCCTACATCCAAGATTACTCTATCCAGCAAAGCTATCATTTAGAATGGAAGGGCAGATAAAGTGCTTCCCAGACAAAGTAAAGTTAAAGGAGTTCATCATCACCAAGCCTTTATTAAATGAAATATTAAGGGGACTAATCTAAGAAAAAGAAGATGATCAAAACTATGAACAGTAAAATGACCACTATCAACAGCTGAACCTCAAAAAACAAAAACAAAAACAAACTAAGCAAACAACTACAACAGGAACAGAATCACAGAAATGGAGATCACATGGAGGGTTATCAGTGGGGAGGGGGAGGGTGGTGAATGGGGGAAAAGGTATAGGGAATAAGAAGCATAAATGATAGGTACAAAACAGACAGGGGGAGGTTAAGAATAGTATAGGAAATGGCGAAGCCAAAGAATTTATATGTATGACCCATGGACATGAACTAAGAGGGTGAATGCTGGTGGGAGGGGGTGTGCAGGGCGAAGGGGAACAAAGGGGAGAAAACAATGGGACAACTATAATAGCATAATCAATAAAATATATTGAAAAAGGAAAAAGTAAAACAAACAAAAAAATTCTTGGAGCTGATAAACAATTATAGCAAGATCACATGATACAAGGTTAATATATAAAAGTCAATTGCTTTCCCATATACCAACAATGAACAAGTATAGTTCTAAATTAAAAACATATTACCATATGCATTACCACCCCCCAGTGAAATACTTAGGTATCAGGGTAACAAAATACATAGAAAATACATATGAGAAAAACTACAAAACTCTGATGAAAGAAATCAAAGAACTAAATAAGTGGAGAGATATTTCATGTTCTTATATAGGAAGACTCAGTCAAGATGCCAGTTCTTCCCAATTTGATTAATAGAGTCAGTGAATCCCAATAAAAATATCAGCAACTTATTTTATGAATATTTAGAAATTGATTCCAAAGTTTATATGGAGAGGCACAAGACCCAGAATGGCTAACTCAGTATTGAAAGAGAAGAACAAAGTAGAAAGACTATGACAACTTGGCTTCAAGACTCACTATAAAGCTCAATATTCAAAACATGTGGAGTTGGTTGAAATAATAAACAAATAGAAAAATGGAACAGAATAGAGAGCCTAGCAATAGACCCCCATAAGTATAGTCAACTAACCTTTGATGAAGGAGCAAAGGCAGTGATGCAAAGATGATCTCTTCAACAAATAGTGCTGGAACAATGGGATATCCATATGCAAAAAACCCCCCAAAAAACAAAAAACAAAACATACACACACACACGCATGTGGTGATACCTTTTAGAAACAACACAAAAGACACTATCCATGAAAGAAAGAACTGACAAACTGGACTTCATTAAAATTACAAATTGATCTGTGAAAGACAATTATCAAGAGAATTGAAGATAAGTGATAAATTGGGAGAAAATATTTGCAGAAGATGCATTCTGATAATGAACTGTTATCGAAAATATACACAGAACTCTTAAAATTCAGCAACAGAAAACGAACAACTCAGTTTAAAAAATGGGCCTAAGACCTTAACATACACCTCACCGAAGAAGGCCTACAGATGGCAAATAAATACATGAGAAGATGCCCCACATCATATAGGGAAACACAAATTAAAACAATGATATACCCCTACACACCTGTTAGAATAGCCAAAATTCAGAATACTGACACTAAATGCTGGTGAGGATGTGGACAGTAGGAACTCTCCTTCATTTACAGTGGGAATGCAAAATTGTGCAGCCATTTTGGAAGACAGTTTGTTCGTTTTTTACAAAATTGAACATGTTCTTACCATATGATTCAGGAATAGCATGCTTTGGTATTTACCCAAAGGAGCTGAAAACTTAAGTCTATACAAAAACCTGCACAGGAATGTTGAAATAAACTTTATTCATAAATTCTAAAACTTGGAAGCAAACAAGATGCCCTTTAGTAGGTGAATGGATAAATTGCGGCACATCTAGGCAATGGAATACTATTCAGTGCTAAAAACAAATGAACTATCAAGCCATGAGAAGATATGGAAGAAACTTAAATACATATCACTAGGGGAAAGAAGCGAATCTGAAAAGGCTATATACTGTGTGAACCTAACTATATGACATTCTGGAAAAGGCAAAGCTATAGAGACAGAGAAAAGATCAGTGGTTGTAGGGTGGAGGGTAGGGAAGAGATGAATAGCCAGAACTCAGAGTATTTTTAGGGCAGTGAAAATACTTTGTATGGTTTTGTAATGATGGATGTATGTCATTATACATTTTTCTGAACTCATAGAATGTACAAGACCTAGACCAAATTCTAAAGTAAACTGTGGACTTCGGGTGATTATGAAATGTCTGTGTAGGTTCATCTCTGGTAAAAAATGTACCACTCTGGGGAACGATGTTGATTATGGGGAAGCCTATACAGGTGTGGAGGACAAAGGGGTATATGGGAAATATCTGCACCTCCTTCTAAATTTTGTTGTAAACCTAAAACTACTCTAACAAATAAAATCTTTCTAGAAAAGGAGGTAGAGCTGTGTGTACAGATGTGGGACAATCTCTAGGATATGTTGTTAAAGTGAAGAAAGTCACAGGATGAATAGCAGAGTCTCATCCCTTTTGTGTTAAAAAAGTGTTCATATATCTAAGTAAATCCATGCAAAAATATGATATGAAGGAGATATGAAGGGCACCTAGCAAGGAGTAGGGAAAGGGGATCATTTGTGCTTTAAATTATGTTATGGATGTCTTAATCTTTCACAGCATGAATATACATAAACATATATATCCCCACATTATTTATGTAATACAAATTGAAATGAGAAAAGAAATAACAAAATTTTACATTCTTGTTATATTTT
This sequence comes from Mormoops blainvillei, assembly GCA_004026545.1. Taxonomy (NCBI): domain Eukaryota; kingdom Metazoa; phylum Chordata; class Mammalia; order Chiroptera; family Mormoopidae; genus Mormoops; species Mormoops blainvillei. The sequence goes on from PVJD01013122.1 coordinate 8,552, forward strand.
TACTGTTAGGAAGGTTAAAAAAAACCTCTTCTATTTACAGTGAAAAACAGGGATTTAGAAAAAAATGAGGGTACTTGAATATGTCCCTCCACAAAAGGTATCTTACAATACTGGCTCACATTTCTGAACAGGTCAGGTGATGTTTTGGGAGCAGTTTCTTGTATCTATCAGAGATTTTGTAACTGGCTCCCCAACCCTGAACCAGAGCTAAGGGGCCTTCATTTTCCAGGCACAGGCTGGCAGTTGGCAGTGTTTGCTCAAAGGCAGGTTGATGTCCTAATCAGAGTGCTTTGCCTGTAGCACTGGCATTTCAGAAGCACTGACAATGGAGGAGGAAGCAGCAGATAAGCAGCATTATCACTGGCCACAATAGGCCTTTCTATTTCTCAGGTTAAATTGAAACACATGCCCAATTGTGAATTTTAAACAGTGTTATCAGGATGTTTGACTGCTCATCCAGCAGTATAACACAGTTCTACTGAGGAGGCAGAGGTATAATCCAAATCTCAAAATTTCTCCTTATACATCAGTGAATGAGAGGATTATAAATATAGCTGCCATATAACCAGGGTTGGTATGTGTGTGTACACATGCATGTGCACAGACACACTCACATATTTACATGCATGTGTGTGTATGCGACAGCCCCAACCTAGAATATTTTATACTGTTTTCCTTGGCAACCATGAAAATATTTCCCAAATATAAAATTTTGGCTTCTAAGACACCAAAAGGTTGAAGATGGGAGAAGGGAGTAGGTGGGTGTGCAGGAGATAGCATGGAAAGCAAATTCTGGTGTGGTGTAGAATTTCTGTTCTGTGTATCGTGCATCTATCCACTCAACAAGTACATTTTATTTGTTTAAAAAAACAGAAAGAAGTATAATAGATTACTGAATATTAAAAACAACTTAAGAGTTAATCTTTTATGGAACTGTTTTGAAAATGATTTAATTTTGACAATCTCTTAAATTTAAAATTAAACAATTTAAAAGTAATTGTTGTATTTATGGTCATAATTTTGTGTTCTTGAAAGGATTAGCTTGAATCATCAAGATGCTGCCAGGACCTACATCCTGTACAACATATGTGGGGCTGGGGCAACTGTCAAAGAAGTAGTGCATGTGCATGATTTTGTGTGTGTGTGTTTCTGTGTGCATACATAGGTATTTGCATGTGTGTTTTGGTGTGTGTATGTGAGTGGTAGGTGGGTGGAGTGAGGATGAGAAAGGCCAGGATTAGATGAAGAGCCAAAGTGAGTCTTTTTTTCTTCTTTCCTTTCCATTCCTTTCTTTCCTACTTTCTTCCTTTCTTTTTTCTCTCCTTACTAGTTCTGTCTTCTTTCCTCCCTCTGCATTTTATTCTGTCTCCCTTTTTTGCATCCACTGTTTTGTTCTTTTTCCCTCCCAGCTCTTTTGTATGTAGAATTACATTTTTTTTCAATGTTTTATTATGCTTTTAGAAAGCACCTGTAGCAGAAGAGAAACTCATGTGAATTACTACAGTATTTCAAATCATGGTTGTTTTAGGAATAGATCCCAGGTAACTCCAATAGGGAACATTCTTGGACAATAAGTTACATTAATAGGAATCATTATGAGAATAAAAACAATTGGATTAAAAAATACTTTTAATTCCAAATAAATCATGTTTTTATTGGAATTATCTTCATTTTCTTGAATACAAAGAAATTAAAAATATTATTAAAATGTGGCATTTAATAAAGTTTCAGACCCCCTCTTTTCTATTCATTTTTTCCCTTAAGAAGTACCTGAATTCAATTGTGACATTAAATTCTCAAAGCTTAGTTGGGTTTTTTTAGTGCCTTATTTGTAATTTTGTTGGTTTGAAATAATAACAGCTATTCAGTGTAAACAGATTTGAATTGTCAACAATAATGACCTATTGCCCAAGAGTCATGGGCCAGATGCCAAAATAGAGCATCAGAAAAATATCCAAACTAATCAAAGCAAAGATTTCATCGTATCTTAGTGTTTGGTACTGCTCTCTCCAGAATACCCCAGTGGCTTGTGTCTGTTGATCAGGAGAAAGAAAAAACAAAGTGAGCTCAAGTTTATCAAAATTTCTGACTTTCAGTTTCTTCTTCTGTGAAACGGGAATAGTAGTAGTATATGCTTCATAGGTATTCATACTATTATGAATACAAAATAAGAAAGAAATGGGTATGTGAAAATCTATGTAAATATTAGTTATTATTCAGTGCTTAGAAGGGACAGAGGTTCATCTTTCTTAAAGGTTTTACTGTAAGTGTCATGTTTACATTTCTAATTTGTGGTTTGATCACAGCAGCCATGGATATCCATTGGATTAATGAAACCTTGGTATGTTATTGAAAATTTTCTGAGAGAATAATAATATATTCTTTTTAAAATTTAAATGTCCATAGTCATTATCTTAAAAGAATGTTTTTTGGGGAAAGACCATGCATTATTATTTATCTTCACTTTCCTGTCACAGTGCCTGGTTCATGGTTGATGCACAGTAAATACAGTATGACTGGATGTATAACCCCATTTGTGGAAAGGTACACTGGTCCGACCCTTTATTAAATAGTTAACACTTGGGAATCAAGCACAAAGAGTCCAAAAGAATACTCACAATGATCCTTTACTTAATTTCAAGCCTAACTGAGGCCATTGGTGGAAGCAGATTTTGGAGTGTCTCTCCTTTTTGTCTTCAACGTCTATAAAACCGCAGACTATCAGGGCTTTTAGGTTCTTCAAAACTGGCTTTTGGGGTACCCCACATACCTTGTCTCCAATCACACCCTCTTTGTATCCTCTCTTTCTTCTCCCTCCTATCCCAGTCTTTCCACCCTCATTCTCTTCTCTTCCCAGGGACCTGTTTTCCTTGGCCTTTATAGCAGGTTGTTAACCATCTAGTTCCATTTGGCTTCACTCTAGAAGGATGGTGGTTGTGGCGATGGTGGTTATGGTTGCAGCTTTTGGTCTTGACAGCTACACCTTTTTTATTGCCAACACTGGACATCCTCATGGCATAGCAACTGTTTTTTCCTAATGATGCTAATAGAACCTGACTCTTTTTCCATATTGAGGTGTAATACCTAATTCCCACTCTGGTACCCAAGCTTAATAGGCGCCGTGCCCTAAAAGGAGAACAAGGTTGGGATCAGGCTAGGGGGAAGAAAAAGAAAGACCATCCCATCACAAATGAATGAACATACTAACATTTTAGCACAGAACTTATTCAGTTAAGATCTAGAATTGTGTTCCCTTTATACAAACTACCAGGGCTTTGGTTATTTTCGGTGGAAGTTGAAGTTATCAGCGCCGTCATTGAGATTGGAAGGAGGACATTTTCTGGCAGTTGAAAGTAAGGAGAAGGAGTCATTGCACTGAGTGGGTTGGGTGTGAAATCAGGATCGTTGGCCAGTATTTAAGGGGTTAGAGTAAAGACCCAATGGAAGAAATAAAGAACATAGGCCTGTCTAAGATGGTGCTGATGGCTGGCAGCCGAATTCCCTGATAAAATTTTTCTTCCTCAAAAGCCTTCCCAGGAGCAGCACAAATGGGGTCCTCGCTCCATCACTTCATGGCTGTGGTATCTTAGGCAAGTCCCTGTGCTCTCTGAATCTGAAAATTTTAACCATAAAATGGAGTAGTAATAATTAATAATATCTGCTCTGCCTATTTCATGGGATTGTTGCAAGCATAAAAAAGGACAAAAATAAATGATCCAGAGAGGTAATCAAATACTTATCTTGTATGAACCAACAGTTCCCCCATTGAAAAGGATTTATTGGTCAAAAGCCAGAATTAACACTCATTTGTAGCTTCCTGCACTAAAATATGTATTTTTTCCTATATTGAGATTCAAATTAATGTATTTAAAAATACTGTTTATTCTAAGTCCCTTTAACCCATAATTGAGCCAATATGTTTTATAATCAATATAGATAACAAAACAAAACTGGATATTCAACATCTTTAAATTGACTCTACTGAATTGATAATGTATTTGATTCATGTCTCAGACATTGGCTTGTGATGAAGCATCGTTTTCAGACACTCATTGTAATTTATGTCAGTGCTTTTAATAACCCTTACAAGTGCAGCCAAGGGAAGCCCATCTCTCTTCAACGTGGGCCTGGTAATTAGTGCTCAGGAAGCATGGCTGCGACACAGTTACAGTGTACCCAGTCGCTGTTGTCCTTGCTTGTCAGCATTCTGACAAGAAGGGTGTATCAGGCTACTAGCTGGCTCCTCAACTTTGACATTTAGCCACAGTGGCTTATGCTTGACTCCAGACACCTAGAATCGGGCCTAATTAGCAAGGCCTACACACACCCCTGCCCACTCCTCCCCAGGAGCTTCTCCAAAGGCCAACTTTAGAGTGATGTTAATGTTAGATTCAGAGGTTGCAAACCTGGCTTTTGATTCTGACCCCTTATTATGCAGGGACAAATCTCAGCATTAAGGAGATGAAAACAAATCTAACTCTCAGGGAAGGTGAGATCCAGAGTCTGGTGGTCCCAGAGAGAGAGATTCAGGTATGGGCATGCGGCCTGTTGGGGGAACTGGGCAGGAGGTGGAGGTGGTTATGGCAGCGTTTCAGTGGCAGGAGAAGTGGATAAACACAATTATTTATAGACTCATAAATGTGGCTATTCTAGCTGCAGGACTTATTATAGGCAAATAGAAGGGTGACCAAAGGACTGGGCAGTGTACTGGATCCATCAGTAATTTTAGGAACACGTGACTTGATAAGGCTTCTTGGAGACAAACTCAAATGGATAGTGAAATTTAATCTTTCTTTAAAAGAATGTATTTATTTGTTTTTAGAGAGAGAGGAAGGGGAGAGAGAAAGAGAGGGAGAGAAACATTGATCAACTGCCTCTTGCACACTCCCAAATGGGGACCTGGTCCCCAGCTTAGGCATGTTCCCTGACTGGGAATCGAACTGGCAACCTTTCAGTTTGCAGGCCAGCACTCAGCCCACTGAACCATGTCAGCCAGGGTGAAATGTTATCTTATGAGCAATAAAAGGAACCTGCCTATTACCGAGATGTATTCATAATGATCAATTAAACCACATGATGATATATTTAATTCTAATGTTTGAGAGATGTTACTTCACCAGGGTATGAAAGAATTGCTTTACAAATATATCAGGGTGCTTATTTTCCTTTTTTCAGTTTTATGTGTAAGAGTTACATTCAAGTTACAGAATACCACTGGCTTATGTTGTTGAAAAGAGGGGCTATTTCCTTGTTATGGGATTGGATGGAGTCTGTGTTCTCAAGTAGAAGACTGACTAATGAAGTCACCAACATAAAATATACTGTCATTAACAGATATTGATAAAATATAGTCAATTCTCCATTGTCTTATTTTAAAATTTCTGTAAGTTGAACTATGTAGCTAATGAATACAGTTCTTTCATGGCTGATTACAGATATGTACAGGATGAAATGCAGAGTTGTTGCTAAATTAGATTAAGCCATACACAGAAGAAGCAAAATCCATAATAAAAAATTGGTTTTTAATGAATCCATTGTTTATTCAACAAATATTAAAAAGCACCTACTATGTACTATACACTGGAAATGCAAGGTGAACATAATATACATATTCCTTACCCCTATGGCATGGAAACTCCAGTGCAGCGGAGATGACTCCGTGGAAAAGAGTCGCCATGAAAATTCATCAGGTAGTGAGCAGCATGAATGATTCTCTAAGGGTGGTCCCAGATTAACATCAGTGTCACCAAGGAGCTTGTTAGAACGGAAAATTCTCAGAATTCTCAGATCCACACTAGACCTACTGAAACAGAAACTCTGGGGGAGTGGGTACAGGAAGTTGTGTTTTAAGAAGTTCTCAAGGTGATTGTGATATATACTCGAGGTTGTGACCATGGTGGTCTGAACAGAAGTAATACTGCATAATATAGTTGAGGGTGCTCAGGCATTCCATTTGGATTGGGTGTGAAGGGAAGGCTTCTCTGAAGAGCTGACATTTAAGTCAGGATCTGAACGTCAAGAAAACCCATCAGTGTTTCCAGACAGAGGAAACAGAGAAACAGAGCCCCTATGTTGGGAATTGCATTGCATATTTTGAGGAGCAGAAATGTTGGTATGCCTGAAACATAGCAGCCAAGGGGGAGAGTGATTCAAATTATGGTCAGTGGTGTTGGCGGGGCTCAGGTGGTGGTGGGCAGGGCTTCTCAAATTTAATGGGCATATGAATCACTTGGGGATTCTGACTTAGTAGGTTTGGGGGGTAAAAATTGAGATTCTGCATTTTTAGCAACCTCCTTGGTCAAAATGCTGGTGCTAGTTCATGGACCACACTCACAGTAGCAAAAGTGTAGGGCTTTGCAATAGCAAAGTGCAATCCAGTACCAAAACTGTGGGTGTGTGTATGGGTGAGTTTGGTATTACTTCTTTTAAATTCTATGTCCCTTCTTGGATACTTGAGCATTGACTTACACTGTGGTGTGTTTCAATGAGGGGACAGTTGGATCAGGTTGTAATTGGGGCAATTGGGAGGTTTTTGCAATTAATTTTAAAGGGGAAGGATGTAGTTAAGTGCCGAGTGGCAGAATCTGGCCAGATGTGGCTTGTCTGGGCCTCAAGAGAGACAGGGGAGAGTTTCGGACAAGGGACAGCTGCATCATCCTCTGCATGCAGGTCCTGTGCCCTTGGAATTCCTGAGCTGACCAGTGGAATTTCCTCTTTATTGTTGCCTTTTGTTCAATGTTTCTCTCTCTTTTCAACTCCTACCTCAGTGGCCTTTGGACAATCTAGTCTTTACCTCTCTCTAAAGTCCTAAGTTCCTATTAGTTGTCCAAACTGTGCAGATTTTTAGATGTGCTCTCCATCCATCATCTCCCTCCTGAGTGCCAAGATCTTGAGATCAGCTGAGGGATATTTCCTGTTGGGGCCAGGGCTGTGGACCTTCAGATGAAGCTGTGTGTCCCAAAACACCACTCAGATTATTTTGGATCTACCGTGGGAGCCGCTTATGTTTCTTAGCCTCCTTAAACATTCCTGCCAGTTTCAGTGTCCTACCTGTGCATCCCATGGCATCTGACAATGATGTGTCTCTGACTTTGGTGTCACTGGGCTGTTGTCTCACCCTGCTTTATGGCCTTTCCCCTCAGCAATCTCAGGAGAGCGCTTCCTGGGAGTTAGTTTTTGCACCTTAGTTCTCTGCTGCTTCCTTCCGAGCCCCAAAAGCAGAACCCTTTTCCTTGTTTTCCCTGGAGGTTTTCTTTTTCCTTCCTCAGTACTAAGCACCCACCAAGATGCTCCATCCTTTCCACATTCATTGTTTTCTTTTCCCATTCAGCAAACACTTATTGAGGATATTCTGTGTGCCAAAAACTGTACAAGGCCCTGGGGTGCAAAGTTAGACAAACTTAGTCCCTGTCTCCTAGGACCCCACTGTTCAGAGGGAAGACAGAAAGGCAAACAATAATTAGAATACTACAGCTTGAGAAGGTGAGACAAAGGCAGAAGAGGGCTGGAACGGGGAGAAAAAAAAATGTTGGCACTGCTGGAGGAGGCAGAGAAGGCTTCCCTGGAATTTTGGCATTTGAATTGGTTTTTGAAGGATGGTCAGTAATGGACAGGTTGCTAGGGTCTTAGATTTATAGACTAGGAAGGATGGAAAGGATACTAGAAATTACATTTTGGTTCACTTAATAATGAGCCATCCAGAATGTTAGAGGACACTGTCATAGATCATTTAACTTCATATCATCTTTGCCTTGAGGTTTAAATACTGGGGTCTTTTTATATTCCTGCTGCCTTGTATTTAAGCATAAAAATACCCAGGAAAAATAAACACCAGAGTTTTCTGTTAAAGTTAGGCCAAAAAAAATCCTTGTAAAAAAGAAAGAAATAGGGTTCCATAAATCTCTGTATTTTTTTGAAATCTGAGAGATTGTATGCCCTGCGTCTCCTAAAAGATGAGGAATTTATTTTCATTATTGTTATTTGGAATTTCTGTGCTATATACCTTGGTGTAAATACATTAGACCAAGAAAGATGTTTTGTTCCTGTTGCTGGTGAAAAAAAATATTTAGCTCACTGACACTTCACCCTTCAATTATACTGTTCTTTCATTGGAGCGCTGCTCATCAAGATAACTGACAGTTTCAATTGTTCTCTGAAAAAAGTTGACATCAGGCTGGGCATCCTGCCTGCAGAATAGCATTGGTTGAGGATGAATGGTAAGCTAACGAGCCTACCTACTTTCTTCCCCCGCTTTGCCCCCCAGCATGAAGTACGGTAAATAGCATCTGGCTTAGTAATACAAACAGAAAGACATTGAAACTCCAGGGAAGATGAAGTAATTACATCTTTACCTGGATAAAAAAGTGAAAATGGGTAATTCTCAGCCTATTGGTCAAAGGAATGCATGTTGCATCATTGAGCATGGCCCTTGCACTATCTCTCTCTTTTTTAAAATCCTCACCTGAGGATATGTTTTTATTGATTAGAGAGAGAGGAAGAGAGAGCAGTGGAGAAGGAGAGAGAAGGAAACATCAATTGGTTGCCTCCTGTATGTACCCCAAATGGGGATAGAACCTGCAACCTAGGTGTGTGCCCTGATTGGGAATCAAATCCCCAACCTTTTGGTGTACAGGACAACGTTCCAACCAACTGAGCAACACCAACCAGAGTGAAATTTGTATTTTTTTAAAGATGAATATTGTATTTGTATTTATTCAGCCATAAGAAACAGATATCCTGATTTACAATGGCTTAAAGAGGGTAGGGATTTATCTTTCATATGCAAAATAATCTGGTTGTGTTGGTTCAGTGGCTCAAAAATGTCAGGACCCATCATGACTGCAGTTCTCCTCACCTTTCTCTGTTGCCTATTGCTTCATCTTTGCAAGAACGCTGCTGTTGCATTAGATCTCATGGTCATATTCAAGACATGAACAGCGGGTGGTAATGCTTTTGGCCACATCTTTTTTTTTTTTTTGGAAAGCAAAATTTTTCCAGAAGTTCTCCAGATTACTTCCTTTTACATCTTTTTAGCCACAGCTGGATTCATGGAGCCACCCCTAGACATAAGGAGAGTCGGTAAAGTAGGAACTGAATCCAATGCTTCTATGAATGACACTGGAAGGGCTGTTAGCGAGAAAGAGGTGGAGGATGGATAGAGCAGGCAGCAACAGTGTCTGCTGCAGATGGAGAAACATACCTATACTTAACACTGGTGGACAAAATATTTTTAAAAACACTTCAATGTTCATATGACACAAACAAGTTAATGCTATATTATTATGCCAATTATTATGCCCAGTAGTCTGAAAGAATTACAACAGAGATAATTAACCTGGTTTTGACACTTTAGGAACCTGTAAGTGGCTCTGGTAGTCAGGTAAGATCATCCCAGTGAGATTTATCTGCATTATGAGAGACAATACGAGTTTTTACATGTATGATTCTAGCACCTAATAGTATTGAGCTGTACAATACACCAGTGTATTTGTCCCAAGACTTTGAAGAACCCACCAGTTTTTTGAAAAGCACTAGTGAACAATGAACTAATATCAAAATGCAGGTATTAGTTCATTTATCACCTAAATGACTAATTTAGCCCCCACAAAATAGCTCACAGTGGGGTGATTCAAATTAGCACCTTAGCAAAATTATAAATTGCTACATCATTATAATTCAAGATTTCTTACAGTCAAAACTATGAATGTTAAATTTGCAAATGGAAAAATGCCTACTGTGCATTCTTCAGAATGCATTTAATGTCAGTATAATATCAGCAAAATATCAGATCATAATGACCATAAGGATTTTCAGTTCTTATTTAAGAAAATATCGGATACATTTATTATTTTATTATTAAATAAATATTATTAAATACTATTTAATAATTTTAATTATTAAATACTATTTAATATAATATATTATTTTTAAAAGTGGATACTTTTTATTATTTTATTTTATTTAGAAGTGATAAGAGGTTATTGTCCTCAGATATTGTTCCATCTGAGATGACCAGGCTGAGGCTTGAGCTTTCTTTGTCTAAGAGGCTTGGATCTGTCCAGTTGGGAAACAAAGTTCTGCTTATAATAAATAGCTGTAAGATAGCTGGGTTCAGGCCTTAATAGAAGTGATGGCGGCTTGGATATAGAAGAGAAGCAGAGTAAAGAGGATGATGTTGGTTAACATTAGGGAAAAGGCCTGGGAATTGGGTCTAGGAGTGGCCCTTTCTCATTTCTCTCATAACTATCCCATTGCCTCCCTCTGACTTTCCTCTTTTTTATTTTTATTTTAAAAACACCCTGCCTCATGGATCGCATTCTGGATAAAGAAGTATGCTAAGCTGCCTGAGTACATATATCCATAACTGTACCCATATCCATATCCTTACCTATAGCTATCTATATCTACAGGAATTAGACCCCCAAAATTACCAACGTATTTGCACTTACGAAAATGGTAGGGCATATCTAAATATGACAGACTGGTGTTGCAATCACAGATTTTATTGTCTAATGTAAGATAGACAATTCTATGAGTGTCATTTCATGCATTAATTTAGGCGTTCCCCTGGTTTCATACAAATGTTCTCTTAGAAACTCGTGGCGAGTCAAATGTATAAAACTTAAACAAGATTACCTGTGAGCTCTGTTACCAGAGAGCTGAAAAACGTTCTAATATCCATAATTATACCTTGCCTTTCAGGCATCATCCTCAGTGATTCATACATTTCCTACATGTACTTTCCTCCTTCAGCATACAGCACAAGGCTGACCAGCTTGAAGTCAGTGAGCATCTGATTGAGGCTAATGACTTATCACTTTCTACAGGCCTAATGATTTCTGTCTTTGTCTCAACCATATTGAGTTAATGAGACCTCTGCTTCCTATCACGGGTGTCAACACTTTCATTTTTCTTCCTCCACTCATTTTTGAACCTAATAAGGGAAAAATGCAATAAAATATTCATATAATCAGACAAACATTGCTTTACCTTCACTAATGGGAATACATCTATCCAGCAGGGCTACAGTGAAATAGCCAACCATGTTCAGATTCAAAAGAACTCTTATTTATGGAGTTAAATCTATAAAGTATCAACATATGGATTGCCAAATAAATACATTTCCATATATTTATTTAATCCAACTTACTGCAATTTTATAGTTGGTATTCAGTCATATACTCCATATATAAAAGCTGGGAGCATGAGCCAATACTCCTGACTCCAAACTAATGTTTATTAATTATTTCAGCAAATATTTATTGAACATCTGCTCTTACATGTGAGATGATGTTCTAGGTGGTAACACTCTGTTTCGTTTGATCCTGAACTGGAGTCTTTATAACAACCCTCTGATTCCAACTTGATTTTTATTTTTATGACCCCTCTGATTAGCCCTTTGGCTTTGTGTCTGCTATTTTTTGCAGTGGTCCTATTTTTGGAAGAGACTTTATGCTTGTAACATCTGCCCACTTAGATTTTTCCTTTGTCTAAGAGTAAAATCCAGGCCATTTCAGTCTTAGTATTTCTATTAATGTGGCTAAATTACCTTGCAATATGGACAAGGAACCTTGGAAGAATCTCTGTTGAGCACTAACAACAAATTCCTATAGACCCTGTAGCCAATTGTTAAAATTTAACATTCTCAAGTGATAACCAATTGTTGAGAGAAACTTTTTCCCTATTGTTCTAGTTTTACTCCCAAGGTGTGTGTGTGTGTGTGTGTGTGTGGTACAAGTGGTCTTGTAGGGGAAAAAAAAAAAGAATCCACTCTGTCTTTCATCAAGTGGCATGGAAAATGAATTTGCTCTGTAAGGAGAGTCATAGGCTGAGTTCCTAGAAGTAGGCCCCAAAGTAGTGTTTTAGTGTGCAGAATGTTAGTTAGAAATCAGTGCCTATGGAAGGGAAGAGGAAGATGCAAGCTTGGGCAGAGGGAAAAGTTGAACTGTGATGCATCCCTGGCAAAGCTTTGCCTGACTTCATGGCCTGTGTTATCCATCAGAGTTGACCCTCATAGGGCTGAAGCAGCTGGCTCTTTACTGCAGACCTCTATCAGCCAGGGAATATGGGCTGCCCCAGGAAGAAATGTGCCCTTGGGCCAAGTGCCTCTCTGTAGCCCAGGCATACCTTGATGGAGGTGATAGCTGGAGCAACATGTCTTCCCTTGAAGGGGGATCTGGTTTCACATTTCTGAAAGATAAAAAACCAAGAATAGCGGGGAACTTTCTCAACTTGAAAAAAAATTTACAAAAACCTACATCCTACTTAAGTGAGAAGTTGAATGCTTTCTCCCAAAGTTTGAGAATAAGGCAAGGATATTCCTTTTCTTCATATCAGTCAAGGTTCTCCAGGGAAACAGAACCAGTCAGATAGGAATATATCCAAAAATTTTGGATAGATTTATTATGAGGACTTCATTCATGCAATGTAGAGGCTGAGAAATCCCATGATCTGCCATCTGCATGGTGGAGATCTAGAAAAGCTGGTGGTGTCATTCAGTCTGAGTCCAAGGACTGAGGACCAGGGAAACTGATAGTGTAAATCCCAATCTGAGGGCAGGAGGAGATGAGATAAGATGTCCCAACTCAACCAGTGAGGGAGTATAATAAGGGGTAAATTCCCCTTTCTTCCTGTTTTTTGTTCTAGTCAGGCCCTCAACAGATTAGGTGATGCTCACACACATGGGGAGGCTCATCTACTTTACTGAGTCTACTGATTCAAATGTTAATCTCATCTGGAAATACCCCTCACAAACATACTCAGAAGTGATGCTGAATCTGAGTACCCTGTGGCCAATTAGCACTTAAAATTGACCATCACACTCACCACCCCTGTCCAGCATCATGTAGGAAGTCCTGAGTAGTGCCATGAGAAAAGAAAATAAAACAAAAGATGTAAGATTGGGAGGGAAGAAATAAAACTATCTTGTTTTCAGATAAAATGATTATCTATATAGAAAATCACAAAGAATGTACAAAAAACTCCTTAACTAATAAGTAATAGAAAGGTCACAGGACACAAGGTAATATAAAAAAGTCAGTACTTTTCTATATACCAGAAATGAACCATTGGAATTTGGAATAAAAAAATAACATTTACAATAAGACCAACAGAATGAAATACTTAATTATAAATTTAACAAATACATAGAAACTATATGTGGAAAACTACAAAGTTCTGATGCAAGAAACCAAATATCTAAATGAAAAGATAGATATTCCATGTTCATGGACTGAAAGACAATGTTGTTAAGATGACAGTTCTTTCCCATTTTATCTACAGATTTAATGAAATTCTTATAAAAAATCTCAGCAAGTTATTTTATGGGTATTGACAAACTGATTCTAAAGTTCACATTTGGAGAAGTATAAGACCCAGAATCACCAACACTAAATTGAAAGAGAAGAACAAAGTTGGAGTACTGATACAACTTGACTTACTGTAAAGCTACAGCAGTGGCTTTCAACCTTTTTCATCTCATGGTACACAAACACAAATTACTAAAGTCCTACGCACACCAAAAAATATATTTTTTTGCTGATCTCACAAAAAAAAAGTAAAATTTTGATTCATTCACACCAGCTGGCTATTGTTGTGTTGGCTGTTGTCATTTTTTTATTTGACAGTGAAAGGGAAAAAATGTCAATGCTCCTGATGTCAGGTATTGCATGTTTTAAAATTTTTTTCAGCATACCAGTGTGCCTCATGTGGTACACCAGTGTTGAAAGTCGCTGAGCTACGGTAATCAAAACAGTATGGTACTGGCAAAAGAATAAATAAATAGACCAATGAAACAGAATAGAGAACCCAGAAATAGACCCACATGAGTATAATCAACTGATCTTTGACAAAGGAGCAATATAATGGAAAAGGACTGTCTTTTCAACAAGTGGTGCTGGCTCTATTGGACACCCATATGCAAAACAAAACACGAAGACAGAAGACAAGTAAAAAGACAACTTAGATGTAGACCTTCTACCATGCATAAAAATTAACTTAAAATGGGTCATTGACTTAAATGTAAACCACAAAACTATAGTTTCTAGAAGATAGATGGCCTTTGATTTGGCAATAAGTTTTTAGATACAATGCCAAAAGCATGATCCAAGAAAGAAAATAATTGATAAATTGCACACGATAAGTTTGCTTAAAATGAACAAAATCTGCAAAATACACTGCAGACTTTAAGAGAATGAAATTACAAGCCACAGACTGGGAGAAAAATATTTACAAAATATATATCTGATACAGGAATGTATCCAAAATGAACAGAGAATTCTTAAAACTCAATTACCAATGACATATTTCACAGATATAGAACAAACATTTCAAAAATTTATATGGAACCATAAATGACCCCGAATAGCTGCAGCAATTTTGAGAAAGAAGAACAGAGCAGGAGGTATCACAATACCTGACATCAAACTATATTATAAGGCCACTGTAATCAAAACAGTCTGGTACTGGCATAAGAACAGACACATAGATCAATGGAACAGAATAGAGAGCCCAGAAATAAACCCATGTCTCTATGGCCAATTAATATTTGACAAAGGGGGCAGAAGCATAAAATGGAGTAAAAATAGCCTCTTCAACAAATGGTGTTGGGAGACCTGGACAACTACATGCAAAAAAATGAAATTCGACCACCGACTTACACCACAGACAAAAATAAACTCAAGAGGGATGAAAGACTGAATTATAAGTCGTGACGCCATAAAAGTCCTAGAGGAGAATGTAGGCAGGAAATCTCAGATATTCCATGCAGCAATATTTTCACTGATATGTCCCCTAGAGCAAGGGACATAAAGGAAAGAATAAACAAATGGGACTTCATCAAAACAAAAAGCTTCTGGATGGCTAAAGAAAACATCAGCAAAATGAAAAGGGAGCCAACTGTATGGGAAAATATATTTGCCAATGATACCTCGGACAAGGATTTCATCTCTAAAATATATAAAGAACTCACACAACTCCACTGTAGGAAGACAAACAATCCAATTAAAAAATGGGCAAAGGACCTGAACAGGCACTTCTCCAAGGAGGACGTACACATGACCCAGAGGCACATGAAAGGATGCTCAGCATCACTAGCCATCAGAAAGATGCAAATTAAAACCACAATGAGATAACACTTCACACCAGTCAAAATGGCCATCATAAATAAACAAATCAATAAACAACAAGTGCTGGCAAGGATGTGGAGAAAAGGGAACCCTAGTGCACTGTTGGTGGGAGTGCAGACTGGTGCAGCCACTGTGGAAAATAGTTTGGAATTTCCTCTAAAAACTAAAAATGGATTTACCTTTTGACCCAACAATTCCACTGCTAGGATTACACCCTAAGAATCCCGAAACACTAATTCAGAAGAACATATGCACCCCAATATTCATAACAGCATAATTTACAATAGCCAAGAACTGGAAGCAACCTAAGTGCCCAACAGTAAATGAGTGGATGAAAAAACTGTGGTACATTTACACAATGGAATACTATGCAGCAGAAAGGAAGAAGGAGCTACTACCTTTTGCAACAGCATAGATGGAACTGGAGAGCATTATACTAAGTGAAATAAGCCAGGTGGTGAATGACAGATACCATATGATCTCACCTATAAGTGGAACCTAATCAAAAAAATAAACAAGCTGGCAAAATATAACCAGCAACACTGAAATAAAAAAAAACTGACAGTAACAAGAGGGGAGGAGGGAGGGTGGTGACAGGGGAAAGGAAGGGGAAGGGGCATCAAGGAACATGCATAAAGGACCCATTGACAAAGCCAAATGGGGGAAGGATTGATGGTGGAAGGTGGGGGTGAGTGGGGCTGGGGAAAGTGTGGTGGGAAAACGTTGACAAAACAAACAAAAAAACAGTGGTCAGGGGGAGGCTGGGAGTAGTGTGGGAAATTAAGAAACCAAAGAACTGGTGTGTGCAGTCCATGGACATGGACCAAGAGATGTGAAAATGATGAAATAGGGTGCAGGGCTGAGGGGATATAGGAGGGAAAATGGGACAGCTGTAATAGCATACTCAATAAAATATACCAAAACAAGAAACAAAAAACAAAAAAAACACAAAACAATAAGAAAAGAAACAACCCAAGTAAAAAATGGGTAAAAGATCTAAGCAGCCATCTCACTAAAAAAGACATGAATAAACGTGAAAAGATGCTAAACATCTGTTATTAGGGAATTGCAAATTAAAACAACAATGAGATACCACTACCTATCTACTAAAATTAAAAAAAAAATCTTTATTGAACCAATTTCTGGCAAGGATTCAGAACAGGAGCCCTTAGTAATTTCTAGTGGGAATGCAAAATGGCACAGTCACTTTGGAAGACAGTTTAGCATTTTCTTACAAAGTTAAACATAGTCTTATCGTATACTCTATGGGGAGGGGGATACTCCTAGTTATTTTTCCAATTGATTTGAAAACCTATGTCCACAAAAAAACCTGCACCTGAATGTTTATAGCAGTTTTATTCACAATCATCAAAATCTGGAAACAACTAAAATACCTTTTAATAGTGCAGTGGATAAATTAGTGGTCCATCCAGTCAATGGAATATTATTCAGTGGTAAAATGAAATGAACTATAAAGCACAAAAAGACATAGATCAATCTTAAGTGCATATTGCTAAGTGAAGGAAGCCAGTCTAAAAAGACTACATATTGTTTGATTTCAGTTATGTGACATAAAGGTAATAAAAAATAAGTGGTCTCCAGCAGTTTGGGAGAAAGGGAATATGGACTAAATAGGTGAAACATAGGGTATTGTTTTGGGGCAGTGAAGCAATTCTATATAATACTGTAATTGTAAAAAATGACATTATGTTTGTCAAAACCCATTGAACTTTATCACACAAAGAGTGAAACTTAGTAACAGAAAATATAAAAAAATCATTTCAGAAATCAGAGGAATCCCAGGATGTAGTAATACAGACTGTGACAAAACAGTCTGACTGTTTTACAAGTGTATGAAGCAACCTCCCTGAAGATGATGTGGAGGAAAGGAGCTGACTTAAGTAACTTTGTAAATAAGTGGAATCTGAAAAACTAAAGGCAAAAGAAGCTGTACATAAACATTTTATTCTATTTGATAAAGTTGTATCTATATCCTATATAAAAGAAATCCAAATAATTTTTGTAGATGAGGTGCTTTCTGAGAGGTGGGGCATTACTCTCAATTCCCAGAGCATGGGCTGAGCATTGTGACGTCTTTCCAAGGGGAAAGTGAGGAAAAGATGGGGCGGGGTGGGGGAGTGCCTCTGCAGTAAGAAATCTGACAAACACAAATTAAGCAGATGATTAAAGGCAAACCAACAGTGATAACTGATGTCAATACGATGTGATGACAATGGCACTTTACCTCTGGGGTCTTCCTCTCCAAAACCTATAACCCTTGTCTACTCACGAGAAAACAGACAAATCAAAACTGTGGTGCATTCTACACCTGATCAGTATTCCTTAAACACCTGATCAGTATTCCTTAAAACTGTCAAGATTATCAAAAACAAGGAAATTTTGAGAAACTGTCACAGCCAAGAGGGTCCCAAAAAGACATGATGACTAAATGTGATTTGGCATTCTGGATGGAATCCTGGAACAGTAAAAGGATATGAGGTAAAACTAAGGTAATCTGAATAAAGTATGGGCTTTAGTTAATAATAATGTATGAATATCGGAGTGCATTTATTGTGATAAATGTAGCATACTAATGGAAGATGTTAATAATAGGGGAAAGTGTAAGGTTTATGGGAACTATACTATCCTTGCAATTTTTCTGTAAATCTAAAACTATTCTAAAAAAATAGAGTTCATTATCAATTTAAAAAATGCATGTCAGGCATTGTGCCAGGCACTGAAACGAGTAAGACATGACCCTGTCCTCAAAGAGCTAAAGTTTGTGAGTTCACAGGCTTGTGAACATGCAGCCTAGTGTTCAAGTCAGGTAGTGAAGGCACAGGGAGAGGGCTTTGGGAACCTGGGGTTTTAGATTAATTGTCTGAAAACGTCTACCCCACATCCTATGAAAAAAAGATGTCCTTCCTAAAATTTCTGCGAATACCTGGTTGGGGGTGGCTATCTTATTTCTAGGCCTAGCTTTCTGTTGCTGATGAGCTCATGCCCTTTCATCTCCTACCGCTGTTCTCTTTGCTCATATCCGTGCAGTAGTCCTCAGCTGTTCCCTCCGTTTTTGCCTATCCACATTTGTTGTCAGGCTTTATTGAAGATATGGAAGATGTTTACATGTCTTAAATACAAAAAATTTAAGATTTGTATTTAAGTCACTTCCAAAGTGACTATACAATTTTGCATTCCCACCAGAAATTACTGAGTGCTCTTGTTCTGAATCCTCGCCAGGAATTGGTTCAGTAAGGATTTTCTTTTTTTAATTTTAGTAGATAGGTAGTGGTATCTCATTGTTGTTTTAATTTGCAATTCCCTAATAACAGATGTTTAGCATCTTTTCACATGTTTATTCATATGCATATCTTTTTTAGCGAGATGGCTGTTTAGATCTTTCATTCATTTTTTAATGGGGTTGTTTCTTTTCTTACTGTTTTGTTTTTTTGTTTGTAAAAAAAATAAGATTTGTGTAGATTTGATATCCTGTTTTTAAAACTACCTTGGTTATTCCATCACAGGGATCTTCTCACTGCCATCCTTAATCTGTAGGTCCGACCTTCCTGCTATGATGTCTCGTCTCTTCTCTCTCATCTCTTTGCCTAACTTCAGTATTTGGGTTATTTCTTTTGCAGCAGTATTTACCCCTCTCGTTAATTATTGTTCTCTTTATAAGGCAGGTTTGGGATCTCACCTTCCTCACCCCAAAGCAGACTAGTAAAGTATGTCTTTTTTTAAAAAATAAAGAGGGGTCCTTCTAAAAGACAATCAAACAAATCAAATCACAGATGCCAACTGTTAAAATAGTGATTTCTTTATGTTGCTATACCAGGTCAGAAAACAAATTGAGTGTTTCAAATGAGAAAGGAGTGTTGTTAGGCAGGTACCAGAGAATACCAGCTATCTCAACTGCAGGACATAAATTGGGGTGATTGTAGTTGGATACTGGGAAGAAGGGATTGGGAGTCCCTTCCTTTCTGCCCTCTGCCTTTCTGTAAGGAAGTGCCTGCTTCATTCTTCTCTTCTTACAATTCTTGGAGAACTCATCTGCATTCGTTTGGTCCATTGCAACACTCCAAAATGGCAGCCTAATACCCCAATGCTGCCTGATGTTTCAGTTCGGCTCTTCATTGCCGTTTGACTTAGTTTAGTCAAAGCTTTGCCCATGTCTCATTAATCAACTTTTACCAGGAGGATAGGGTCAGTTTCACTGTGGCCATGGCCAGGGGTGCTCAAAATATTAGTTGTTATCATTGTTGTTGGGGTTATTATTTATTGTATTGTTCAGGGCAACTTTCCTCAGATGGTCGTAGCCCTACTCTACAGTGATTATGTGAGAGTCTGCTGTGTTTTACTTTCTTGTTCCTTCTATGCTGATTCCTTTATCCTGAAATGATTAAGAAGGGGTTGTATTTTCTCAAGTGTCTATCTCATTTGGAAGGAAAGTTAAGGAGTGTACTAATCGTGCCTCTTTTTGTTGCAAGTTATAAAAACCCAAATTCAATTAGCTTAAGTAAAAGAGGGAAAGGACAATGGAGTAGTTCACTAGATCAAGGGAAGAACTAAAGGATTCAGAGCACCTTGGCAACACAATTTTTGTATGTCTCCCCATTTCTCTCTGCAGATGGGTCCTTGGTTATAGCCCCAGATTCCCATCCTCATAGTTCAGCTACCTTAGCGGAAGGAGAGAGGCTGTTTTAATGTAATGTCTGTGCATCAGTGCCAGGGAAGAGCTCTGGGAAGTCCACCTGGAGTTTTATACTCTTTCTTTGGATCAGCCACTATTGTTAGGGATGTGGGTGACTGTGATTGGCTTGGTCTAGGACCCTTATCATATCTTAAGGCAGCGGCTTAGGGGACTATGATTGACAGCATCAGAATGACAGGAGGCAGATATAGAGCACACAAATCAGCCTGTGTCTACTAGTAAAAAGATGATGGTTTTTTCATGCTGGGATAATGAGTGTAAGTAGATTTCTGTAAAGAGACTGGAAATGGAGAATGAGGATGGTAGATCTTAGAGGTAGAAGCCTTCTCTTCTTAGGATGACCTGGCCTGTGTCCCTTTCTCAGGAGAAGAAGGCAGCCCACCTAGGCATAATGGATTACATTATTTGGAGAGCATGGGGTCGGGATAAACTGGCTTTGGAATACATTCAGGGCTTATTGGAGACCCTCACTGGAGTATGGGCACTCAGCTGGACCTGGAACCTCAGCAAGGATGAGTATGGTGTCTTCTGTGTGCTCCTACTTCTACTCACTGAAGCCTCTGTGCAATAGGGTTCTCATTCTGAACTCCTCTGGAATCTTGCAGTCGGCCGTGACTGGTAGTACTCTCACCCTGGGCAACTGTGGGTCTGAAAAAAGACTTTGAAAAGGTTTTTATTTCTCCCCTGCCTGAGAGATTGGAGGTCCCACCTCCTGGGGGCCATTTCTAGTTCTCCATAAGAAGGTGGTTAAAGTGGTAACATATGGGAGTCGTTCTTTTTCTCCTATTAATGGTTGTAGTGGATTATAAAATGGAACCCAGCAGGTATGGAAAGGCTTGCATCTATTTCAAAAGCACCAACACATTCAGAGGCCAAAGAAAATCTTTTGAGAGTGCACTATAAAGAGCGTTGTCAGTAGTTTTTTTTTTTGTCACTGCAAGGCTTGATGGGGATTCTGTAGCAAATTGATGCCATTTCACTTTCAGTTTTAATCACAGTCTAATAAAGTCAAGTTAGAGTCCATCTTTCTTTTTTAAACTCAGGAAAAAGCTACATAGGTCTTATTCAGAAAACATTTGTGGACGGCTTTCCACATGCAGGATGGGGGCCAGGGCCCTCCAGGCTGCACATTCCTGCCCTCAGGGAGCTCACAGTATGAAGAATAGAAATTCATCAACCACATACAACTACTATAGCATAAGACTGACTAGGAATAGATCCCATGGGAGGTAAAAGCCAGCGACTTGGTTTGGAGACGAGAGATGCTATCTTTGCCAGGAAAGGATGAAGTGTAGGTGGCAGAGTGGAGACCAGAGAGGTGGGAGGATCATAATTTTGTTACTGGGGGTATATCCATGACCTCCTGATAAGCCAAAGAGAAGCATCAGAAAGAATTGTCAGGAGTCTGGCTGGCCAAATCTTAGAATACTTTAGTGATTTCGTAATATCTCCTGAGCAGACAATGAAACATCTCATGATTATCTTAAAGGATGACATTTTGAAAGAGCTATATACAAATTAAAATACTCTTGTCCTTATTGTAGTATTTGACAATACTCTTCAAATCCAGACTTTCTTTTCCCTTCTCCATAAGTAGCATTCACTTAAGAAATGCCTATGTCCACTATCAAGAGAGGGCAGACAGACGATTCTTCTATCATCTTACCTTTTTGTGGCATATGGATCCCAAATTCATTAATACTGAAAAGTTTCTGTATAGAGCCAGCCTAGAGTTGCCAGATAAAATATTGGGCATGCTTAAATTTAAATTTCAAACAAGTAGATAAACAGTGAGTAATTTTCTTTTTTTAAGTATGTTCTACAACTTTATTTCAGTCTTGATTGGCATATTGGCCCTAACTGGATAGCTTCTTCTTCTTTTTTTTTCATGACATCTAGCTTCATTAGATCAAATCATTATCAATGTTACATCCCTGGCAAAATAAGTCCCACTGCCCCAGTCCCTATCGTAGCTTTTCATAGTGTATAACAGAAGGGGGTCTCAAGGCAGATTAGGGGAAAGACACTGACTGAACTTCTTACTAATAAGTTAATCTTAGAGTGTTAAGGGCCTGATTGCCTTTTTAAACTCCATCCCAGGTTTAGACCTTGGTCAGGGCCTCTGACCCTGATCCCTTCCACCATCCTCAGGATTCAAACACCCCATTCCAGACTTGGGCAACTGGAAAGAGTAGAATGATTGAGCAAAACTTATGTTGGAGACAGAGCTCACGGGAAATGGAATCTGGGGAAGAGTGAGTGTAACCGTGCAAAAACTTCATTTCTTTAATATGACCTTTTATCTTTTCTGTTCTTGTGATTCCAACTGGCCTCATTCAGTGCCCTGCCTCACACATATCCCTCTCCCTTGCACATCTTCTCCTTTAATCATTAAACCTTCAGGACAATGAGGTTCTGGTCAGCATCAAATAATTTTAGAAACAAAGCTGAAACAAGAGTTTTAGACAAACTAGCAATAACATCAAGGCCTCAGTTGTATTTCAACTCCAGACACAGAAAAGCAGAATTGCCCCACTGATCACATCCTTGCTAAACCAGATAGAGTGATGCCATGGCTGACATCAGGACCAGAAGCACTGATCAACTGGCCCCTATTTTAATGCTGCCTAATCAAGAGAGACCATGACCCTAACTCCACCATGATTAATGATTTTCCTCCTGTGTAACCTATCCCCTAGAAGCCATCAGGGACCCAGGTCTTTGATCATGACTCGCCTGTGACTGGTCATGGCACCATTTCCTTAATTAATTAATAAACATTCACTTTCTTAGCTGTGAACTCCTGTTTGTGTTTGATTGAGCTTTGATGCACACAGGTGAACAAACCCTCTTAGTTTGGTAACATGAGTGAAGAGGTTGAAAGGATGAATTAAAATAAGGGAGGTCACAGGCAATGAGCCTCCTCAGTTGGTCATGAGTGGTTGGCCCTATAAGGAATGCTCTGAAAGTATAGAATTAAGGATTCTGTCTTGAAGGAATGGGGGCCATGTTGACAAAAGCAGTGCTTCTTTAACTTTAATGTCCATACAAATTACCTGGGGATCTTGTTAAAGTGAAGATTCTGATTCAGCAAACCTGGGATGGGTCCTAAGATTCTGAAGTTCTAATAAGCTCCCAAGTGATGCTGATGTTGTTGCAACATGGCCCATGTTTTTAGTAGTGTTAAAGAGAAATTGTACCAGGCAGTTGTTAACAATGGCAAGAATGCCTTTATTCAAGACTATGCAACAGGAGAGATTGAACTCAACTTTGAATCCAGCAGGGGCAGCTGGGGATTTATAGCCTACAAGCATGGTGAGGGAGGGGATGGGAAATCACTAAGAGGAACTTGGTTAAGTATCAAGGGTGGAAGGTTGAGGAACTTGATTGGGTACCAAGGGGGATTCTTACTCAACTAGCTTAGCAGGATTCTTTCTAAAACCACCAGGATCATGCATTGCTGATATGTTCTGAACATTGAGACAAAATTCAATATACCAGTATTTTTTCCAAAGAAAGGAGCCCTGTGCACGCAACATGGTGTTCAATTCATGGTTGTCTCACCCCAGGGACTTGCTTGAGGCCATGAAGGACAGAGATTCTTCTCTTTTAACAACTTTGATAACCTTTCCCGTTATCTTTCTCTTCATTCTATCTCAGTGGGACAAACAGCACCAGGGAACCCTCTTCTGATTTCCCAGGAAATCCCCACGGACTCTCTTCAGAGGAGAAATGTCTGACTATAGTTGAGGCAGGAGATAGGAAGGAGGAAACTTCAGAGGTGCCCCAGGGCTAAGGACATCAATATAGGAATCATGAATGTACCTGCATAGAAGATACTACATGACTCCTGCCTCATTATAATAGAATCATAATAAATTAGCATTGTGGGGCCGCATTCCCCGGTGGCCAATCAGGGAAAATCACGGGAGATCACATGTGCAGTAGCTTTCAAGTAATATAACTACTTGTACATGCCCAATAAAACCCCATGAAAACTAGCCAGGAAATACCCTCCCTATAAGAGTAGGAGCCCTCCAGCCCCTAGGGCAATCTCTGCTTGGAGTTGGCCCACTCCTGTGTTCTGTGAAGTGTACTATTGCTTAATAAATCTGCTCTCTCTCTTTCTGCTATCAACTCTTTCTGTGTCCAGTTCAATTCTTTGTCTGTGAGCACCAAGAATCTGGTTATCTGTGCCCACCTGTGACATAGGGAAATATAGGCAAAGGAACAGGTTCAAGGGCTTTTTTTTCTTAGATCAGGGAATGAGAAGGTTTCTGCAGAGTGAATTAGGGAGTCATCTTTCCAGGATGTAGCCCAAAAGATCTCTGTGACCCTTTCTTTTTATGTATTTACCCAACATTTGTTTCTTTCCCTTTTTAAAAACTTTATTGTTTCATTACTTTAAAAAATGGAAACCCTCCCCGCCTCCCGGCCCCACTCTCCGCCCAAAGGAAGTCCATGATTTTCTTCCTTGTGAACCAGAAGGAGATGTGGAAACAAAAACAAAAACAAAAACAAAAACAAACCCAGGATTTGGAGCCTGGAAACTAGAATCCTTCCACCACTTCTTTCCTGGGAGATATGGATATGAGCAATAGTAAAAGTAAAGGGACCTCCAGTTGCCCTGATCTTGAGATACTCTTTGACTACCTTTGGCTCCAGCTTTCTTACTTAAAAATTGAGGGTAGAAATCACTTTTCTCTGTCCATATTGAAGAAATGGATGGAAAGGGTTGTGTAGAGTATGAATTGCAAGTCGTGCCTTGGTTGTTATTGTCATTAATGTCGCTTTTACTTTTGCTACCAAGAGCAATGTTATAAGGAGAAAACACACATTTTAACAAGATTGGTTTTTGTTCAAATAAGTAAGACAAAGACATGGTAACAATACAGAGTATACAGTTCAGTGAAAACTATGTCTCCGTCCCATCATTAGTCACTTCTCAGAATGATAGGTACTTTTCACCAGTTTTTAATGTTTTCTTCCAACGTATAAATCAGCATATTAATCTTCCTCATTCTCTATTATAGCTACACAGTATTCTCTTATACATCATTGCATACTAACTATAATTTATTTAACTTTTCTTTTAGTGATGGACATTTAGTTTACTTCCAATGACTGGATATTTCAAGTTTTGCTGCAATAACCATTCTGTGCATTTGTGTATCTGTGCAAATAAATCTATATCATGAAGCCTTAGAAGCAGGATGCCTGGGTCCAAGCATACAGGCACTTAATGTTTTAGCAGAGATTGCCAAATTTACCTCCTGGAGAAATGTCTACATTTTACATTTGCATGAATAGAGTTTTTCTGTACACCTCCATCAATACTGCAACTTGATCTGTACTAATTTGAGTTTACAATACGATCACATTGTTAGTTTAATTTTGTATGGCTATAATTTTGAGTGAGCTTGAACATTTATCTCTTTATATGCTTAAAGGCCCGATATCTGTGGACAGCTTGCATATGCTCTCTTTTCATTTGAAAAAACACATATTTAGAGGGTTGGCCCAAACTGGCCTGACTCAGCAGGCCACTCTCTGCAGGCCTTATCTGGGGATCCCTCTCAGCTCCCCAAGGTCCCATCTCTGTTTTTGGTGTCTGAATGATGCTCTGGCAGTCACAGAAGTCATAGGCCATATATTTGCACCACTGCACCCATCTATTTGCCCCTATAAATGAAAGCTGACTTCATAGTTCTGTATTTATTTATGGCTTTTCTTCCAACTATGAGACATATTTTGTTCCTCTTCACCCAATTCCTGGGAGCTTGTGTGAAGCAGATGTATTCATATTTTTATAGTATAGCAAATGGAGATGTGAAGACATATAATTGGCTGTCTGAGCACCTATTGAGGCAACTGCTATGTCTATGAGTATAAGATGTGTGTCTAGGTAGAGCACTGGACTAGGAGCTTGGAGGTATGTACCTTCTACTTCCAGCTCTGGCATGGATTTTCTGAAAGAGACTGGGAAGGATACATTTACTTCATCTCTCAAGGTTAGTTTTATCATCTGAAAGCCTTCAGACCATAGTGAAGTTCTGGCAGTAAAGTTCTCCTGTGGAAGGAGAAGAGGAAGGTGAGAGGATGGGGTAGGAAAAGCCTCAGGTACTGGAGTAAGTCTGATAAAGTCTTAGCTATTTGCAGGTGAGGAACCCCAGGGTAAAGATTACCCATTAGAGGTTCATCTCAGATAGAAACTGTAGGGCCCTAGTACCCGTGTTGTGTATAGTCATTGTCTAGGATCTGCCCAGGCAGATACTGGCCTTGGCTTGAACATGGGTGTATCCTAAGGTTCTGCAGCTGGAGGCTTTCAGCTACCTGCACTAGTAATGGCAGACTGTAGCTCTATGTGGTCCACGTAAATGGCTATCGCAGCTGGTTTATGCGGGTGGTTTCAGTGAGAAATGGCAGGTTATATAGATCTTCTGGCCAACATAGTGGTATAGGCAGACATGGCTCACCTCTTTGCACAACCACATCAAAATTACAACTAAAATATAGAACAACCATCACTCAGAACCGTCAGAAATCTAGTTGAATGGAAGTCTGATAAGTATAGAAATAAAGAGACCACATCCATCCAGACTGAGCTAGCAAGCAGGTAACATACCGGAAACTCCATCAACTTGCCTAACACTGTTTGACTCACCTTGGAGATCCCCAGACACTCCACCTCACCCACCTTAAGGGCCCACCCAAGATGCTTTCCCATGTGAACGGCTGGTCTTGGCCCATGCTTCACAACTTCCTAAATCCTCTCAAACAAGCATCACCTGGCCTCAGGTGTCCCAGGCCCAGCACTAGCAGCAACCAGCCTAGATTCACAGCTTGGCTTTGCCTGGGAATCTCCATGCCCAGCACAAGTGGCAGCCATCTCAGTTTGCTTTATAGTTCAGGCAGGGTGGCCTCAGACAAAACACAGGTAGGGGCTGACCTTGGCCTGCACCACCCTGGAAACCCCAGGCCAGCACACCCAGTGGACAGCTACAGACCACATCAGAGCACTGCCCACCTGCCCCTGCATAGCTGATGCCACAAAGGGAGGAGGTTGTTGGTAAGTGGTCACAGTCAATCCTTGAAGCTGACTGGCCTGGGTAAATTCCTCCCATTGATCTGCCAATAGCAACCAAGGCTCAACTACAAGGGGAGGGTGTACTCAGCCCAAATGGAGAGAGCACCTTGAATACCCAGCTTGAATGATAGTAGTGCCACTGGGCCCTATAGGACACCTACTACATTAGGCCATACTACCAAGACATGGAGTCAAAACAACTCTACCTAATACATAGAAACAAGCAGGGAGGCTGCCAAAATAAGGAGACAAAGAAACATGGCCCAAATGAAAGAACAGATCAAAATGCCAGAAAAAGAGCTAAACGAAATGGAAATAAGCAATCTATCAGCTGCAGAGTTCAAAACACTGGTTGTGAGGAGGCTCAAGGAACTT
>PVJD01013123.1:0-35847 GCA_004026545.1 Mormoops blainvillei
TTTCATCTTTTGGGACTCAGATATTAAAGACTAGGGCATACAAAAGCGACTACCCTTATAGCAAAATTATAGACTGCTCACATACGTGCAAGGAAAGGTGCAGGTTCATAAAAGACTTGAGAAAACCTTAAGTCTACACCTCAGGAAGATCTTTGGAGCTTTGGCAGAGACAACATACTACAATTCAAAAAACAAAAAACCAAAAAAACAAAAAACAAAACAAAACAAAAAAACAGAATACCCTAAGGAAGAGAAAGAATCCAATCTCCAGAGTTATCACAAAAATTAAGCGCAGACATCCAGGTTTCAACAAAATGATCACAATACATGCAAAGAAACACAAACTATGGCCCCTTCAAAGGAAAAAATAAATAAATTAACAGAAACTATCCCTGAAAAAGACCTGATACCAACTTTACTAGATAAAAGCTTTGAAACAGCTAATGATATGGTCAAATAATTAAAGAAAGATGTGGAGAAGGTCAACAATGTGAGTTATGAACAAAATAAAATACCCCAAAAGGGATATAAAATGTGAAAAGAAATAAAAAGGAATTCTACAGCTGAAAAAGACTGAAATGAACTCACTAGAGGTCTCATTAAAGAGGAAGCCAAAGAGACCCATTCCAAGACACGTCACAATTAAAATGGCAGATATCAAGGACAAGGGGAAAATCTTAAAGGCAGCATGGGAGAAACAGGAATTAAATATGCAAGGGAGCCCAAATAAGGCAAGCAGCTGACTTCTCCACAGAAACACTAAAAGGCAGAAGGGAATGGTAAAAAATATTTCAAGTAAAGAAAAGCAAAGGCCTGCAAGCAAGACTACTCTACCTAGCAAGGCTCCCAATTAAATGGAAGGTGAAATAAGGAGTTTCCCACACAAAAGAAGGCTAAAACATTACACCTCTACCAATTCTGCACTGCAAGATATGCTAAAGGGATTGCTTTAAGAAGGTGAACAAAAAGAGCAAGAGAGATAGGAACACAGGTACAAAGAGGGAAAAGTGAATAAGTGCCTATCAATAATAACCTTAAATGTTAATGGATTAAATGCTGTAATCAAAAGACATAAAGTAGCTAAATGGATAAGAAAACATGACCTGCACATGTACTGCCTATGGAGGACCCACTTCAGAACAAAAGACTGCACAGACTTAAAGTGAAGGGTTGGAAAAAAAAATATTCCAAGCAAGTGGATGGGAGAAAAAAAAGAGACAGCATAGCAATACTTATGTCAGACAAAATAGACTTCAAAACAAAAGCCATGCAAAGAGACACAGAAAGACACTTCACAATACTCAAAGGAAGGTTTCATCAAGAACCTTCATTGTACATCATAAATATAATGGGCACTTTAACAAAGGGAGAATAACATTCTCTTTTTTAGTAAGAAACAGACACTTGGTACGTAAATTTATTGGAGGACATGTTTTTGAAGGAAAAATGGGGAAGGACTGTCAGAGCATGGCACAGAACAAAGTTCTGAGGAGGAGAGGTGGAGGGAAGGCTAGGTAGGAAAAGCGTTAGATTGCAGTTCAGTTATAAGAAAGTTTTAGCAAAGCTGTTGGGGGAATTTTTGATCCAAAGTCACTCTGTGAGAAAATACTCCTAATGGGAAGGTCAGGGCCAGGTGAAGGGGTGGAACAGCTTGGCCATTTGGCCTCAGGAACTTTGTACTTTGTTTTAGAGACATAACTACCAGTTTCCTAATTAATTACACAGTTCCTCTTATACCTATGCAATCTATGTTTGAAAACCAGCAAGACCTGCCCTTTAGTTAACAAAATGATTTTATTTTCCAGGTGCATGCAGAAAAGAAAAGTGTACATAATTTCTAGTTCTGGCCTGAACAATTTGAACAAGCTCAGAAAGTCATTTCTCAGAAAAAAAAAAAAGTAGTGATAAAGGAAATAAAAAGTATGAGCTAAATTAATAAAATTGCCCAGATAGTCTAGATTTTTTTCTCCCTCTCTTTAGAGTTCTGTGGGAAGGTCATGGAAACATAAGCCAGTTTCCTCTTACAGTCTTCATTGAACCTCTCATCCTGTGCACTTTGAAGTGATCTTCCAGTCTCCCACATTCCTTGAGATAAAGTCTTACTTGAAAGTTGGGGTGGGAAGTCTGTTCTCAATGCTTTCTCCTTGAAGCAAAATTTTAGAAACAAATGATAAGCAATATTTTTATAACAAATACGAAATATATTTTCTTTCAATGAATAACTTTTTGACAAAACCTCAGAATTATTGGCAGCACGGTGATAGTTAAAAATTAGATAAATATGTTAATATTCTTTGGTGAAATACTAATTATGCGACAGTATTATTCTCAATGATGCTCACAATGGTGGGTTAAGTACCATTCTCATAAATGAGGAGATGGAGTGGCCCATAGCATCATAAAGCTACAGGCACTCTCTTAAAGGGCCAACCCACAAAATCTCATTCACTGCCACTCACCCTGGGTTCTGGTGGAGGGCGGGTAGAGGAGACTAGAGTTGCATGAGGACAAGACTGGGGTTTATGGCTCTGAGGAGAGAGTTGAAGGGACAGCCAGCAGGACCCCTTGTGCTGAACCACTCCCCCACATCACTGATGCCATCTTTCTTGGGTGGAGCACTTCCCTTATGACATCAGCCTGGAAAAATGCAATAACCACACTCTTTGGACTCCCTGTTGCCCCATCTGCAGAGCTCACACCCTCCTGAAAAGTCATCTACCTGGGCAGAAGTGTAGAGTTTTGGCAGACTCAGGGGAGTCAGTGACTGTGTTATGTGGCTCAGGGGTGGGGTCACCCCTCTTTCCTTCCCCTAAACCTGACTAGTGCTCACCATCACAAAAGATCTAATAGCCCCACCCTCTTAACTCCCAACTCCCAGTTGACCCACCCCTCTGATCTCGGGTTCCCAGCACATTCTGGGACAGATTGAGTTGTGGAGCTCTAGGAGAGGGCTTATTTTTCTCTCATATGCCAGACCAGTGCAGAGCCCTCCCTTTGCACAACCAAACCTTGGTCTGTTTGAGCCTGATAAACACTGCTGTCCTACCCCTGATGATTTCCTGAGACCCTGCCCTACCACCAAGACCTGCAGGCACCCAACAGGTAGCAAGCAGCTAGACTTGGTATAACCTTGGACTTTGCAGAGTGGCCTCAGACCTAGCACTAACAACAAGATTAAACCTGTACCAATCTGTTAAACACAGCTTACCCCTACTTAGGGAGTCACTGAGAATCTTCCTCATACAACTCAAATACCACCAGGGGCTCTTTCAGTGACTAAGCCTAATGAGAAGCCAGCAAATACAGGCCTGCAAAAGTGGATCTCAGGGTGTTTTGGGACATTTTTGGACCTGCCCTCAGGGCTTAGTGCTGGTGGAAGCCAGCCTTGGCACACAGCTTGATTCTTCACATGAAAACTCAGGCCATGAACTGTGGATCACTTTGTAGCTTCAAACAAATTTCCCAAGACCAGTCGCAGATAACATCAGACATTGACATACAACAGAGTCCCTCCCAAGAGGCTCCCAAAACAACACAACCAGTAACCAGCTTCAGGCAACATCAGAGCAGGATCCAATTAGCTTCACAAGTGGCATATGCAAAAAGAGATCTCCACAGACACTGGACCATGCTGAATTGAATTCTGTTTCTGGGTCAGAACCTACACAGAAGCTCATACACTGTGGTTGTCAATCCTCACAATCAGCCACTCTAAGTTTTGACCCCATACAAAATGGTCCAACAGTAATCAAACCTCAATTACAATAGGAGGACCCATATAACCCACGCTAGGGATATTCCTGGAGCACAGAGATCAGATGATAAAGGAGATTGCACCACTACATCCCACTAGACACCTACTACATAAGGTCACCTGCTATATAAGGCCACCCTACCAAGACTGGGAGTCATAGTGATCTACCTAATACATAGAAATAAACACAAAAAGACAGCCAAAATGGGAAGATAAAGAAACAATCCCCAAGTGAAAGAACAAAATAAATCTCCAGAAAAAGGGCTAAATGAAATAGAGGCAAGAAATTTATCAGATATAAGTTCAAAAAAATGTTTATGAGAATTCTTAAGGAACTTAGTGAGAACTACAAAGCATAAAAAAACATAAAAATTATAAAAAAGAGTCAGTCATAAATTAAGAATAATATACCTAAAATAAATATGCACTAGAAAGAATAAAGAGCAGATTAAATGAAGCAAAGAACTGAATCAGTGATTTGGAAGACAAGGTAGCAGAAAACAGAGCAGAAAAAATAATGGGGATTTAAGGAACTTTTGGGACAACATGAAGGGAGCTCCCATAAGACTGTCAGCTGATTTCTAAACAGAATCATTTTAGGCCAGAAGGGACTGGCATAAAATATTCAAAGTGATGAAAAGCAAGCACCTATAAGACTACTTTATCCACCAAAACTGTCATTTAAAATTGAAGAAATAAAGAGCTTCTCATGGAGAAAAAAACTGAAGGAGTTTATTACCATCAAACCAGTACTATCAATACAAGAAATGTTAAAGTATCTTCTTTAAAAAGAAGAAAATTTTTTAAAAACAGAGAAACATAGTTATAAAGAATAAATAATCACTTTGAATGTAAATGTCTTAAATGCTTCAATCAAAAGACATAGGATAGCTGAATTATTAAAAGAAAATTCACATATATGCTGTTTGCAAGAGATCCACCTCAGAACAAAAAATACAGACTAAAATAAAGGGATAGAAAAAGATATTTTATGTAAACAGAAATAAAAAAAGCTAGGTGCCAGGGTCCAGCCTTGGCAGGTCTCAGGGTCCCCAAAGGAGAGCCAGCTCAGCAAAGAAATGGAGACAGACACAAGGGTGGGGTACAGGAGGAGGACAGTCAGACTTGTGGGTCTGGTCTGTCTCTTAAGCTCAGAAACTTTTATTTTTTTAAGGAAAGAACAAGGAACTGATACATAGTGCAGTTACAAGATAACTGCTATAGTAACTATTCTAAATAAAGGTCATTTTGACCAGGAAGGCTATTGGGACCTTCAAAGAGGTGTAAACATGTAGGGTAAGTCTGGGCCAAGAATAGAATGTTTGCCAGGGCTTAGTGAGCTGATAAAGGCTACAAAATGTTCAGTGATAAAACTTTCCTCCATATCTCTAGTAGCTGGTCTGCCTATGATTTAATACTAACTTTCCAGACAAGGGGAGTTGAAAGTGGTGGAGTGGTCAGGGATTTTTGTCCTACAATTAACAAATCCTTTTGCACAGCATCACGGGAATTGTGCAGGTGTTTGCAGTACAGTACAAACACCAGATAATTCCATCCCCAACTATCAATAACAGCTGGCATGTAAGGGGGGATGACCAGGAGATCCAACTATGGCTGCATCTGCTGTGCAGTCAGGCCTCGTCCATCCTGACTGTGTCAAAGGTCGGCTGTTGGTCGGCTCCTGACAGCTAGAGTAACACTACATATGTCTGACAAAATAGACTTTAGCACAAATGCTATAAGAGACAAAGTATGTCCAACTTCACTACTATAATTCAATATAATATGGGAAGAGCCAACCACAGTGATCAAAAAAGAAGAAGAAATAGAAATCATCCAAATTAGAAAGGAAGAAGCATAACTGCCACTATTTGCAGATGGCATGGCACTGTACACAGAGAATCCTAAAGACCCCACCCCCAAAAAATGTAGAGCTATTAAACAAATTCAGTAAAATATCAGAACACCAAACAAGTATTAAGAAACTGGTTGCATTTTTATACACCAATGATGAAGTGTCAGAAAGGGAAACTAAGAAAATAATCCCATTCATAATTGCATAAAAATGCTTAGGTATGGGTTTAATTAAGGGTGTAAAAGACTCAGAAAATTATAAGACACTAAAGGAAAAATGTGAAGAAAATATAGATAAGTAGAAGCATATACCATGTTCATGGATAGGAAGAATTAACATTATTAAAATGTCTATACTATTCAAAGACAATCTATAGATTCAATGCAAACCCTATTAAAATACCAATGGCATATATCACAGAACTGGAACAAATATTCCCAAATTTATATGGAACCACAAAAAATCCCAAAGTGCTACAGGAATCTGGAGAAAGAAGAATAAAGTGGATAAATCATACTACATGATATCAAACTACACTACAATCCCATTGTAATCAAAATAGCATGGTATTGGCATAAAAAACAGAAATGTATAGATCAATGGAACAGAATAAAGAGCCCACATAAACCCATGCCTTTGTAATCAATAAATATTTGACAAAGGAGGCAAGAACATGCAATGAGATAAAGATAATCTATTTAATAAATGTTGTTGGAAATATTGGATAGATATATGCAAAAAAGTAAAGCTAGGCCAC
This sequence comes from Mormoops blainvillei, assembly GCA_004026545.1. Lineage (NCBI taxonomy): Eukaryota > Metazoa > Chordata > Mammalia > Chiroptera > Mormoopidae > Mormoops > Mormoops blainvillei. The sequence continues at coordinate 6,367 of PVJD01013123.1, forward strand.
CTCTTTACACCATGCACAAGAAAAAATAAACACTCGAAATGGAAATAAGACTTAATATTAAGACATGAAACCATAAAAATCCTAAAAGAAAAAGTAGGTGGTAAAATTTCAGACATTTCTCAAAGCTATATTTTTACTGATATATCCCCTCAGGTGAGGGAAACAAAGGGAAAAAAATGGACAGCATCAAACTCAAATGCTTTTACACAACAATGGAAACCATCAACAAAATGAAAAAAGCAACCCACTGAAAGAGAAACATATTTACTAATGATACATCTGAAAGGGGGTTAATATCCAAAATTTATAAAAAAAACTATACAACTCAACACACAAAAACAAACAATCCAATTAAAAATGTGATAAAGAATCTGAACAAACATTTCTCCAAAGAGGACATACTAATGGAAAATAGACATATGAAAAGATTCTCAATGTCACTAATAGTTAAAGAGATACAAATTAAAACCAAAATGAGATATCACTTCTTAGCAGTCAGAATGGCTACCATCAATAAATCAACAAAAGGTGGATTGGATGAGGCTGTGAAGAAAAAGGAGCTCTTTTCACTACTCATTGTAATGCAAATTGTTACAGCCACTATAAAATACCTCAAAAAATTAAAAATAGAACTGCCTTATACCCAGGACCCCACTTTTGGGAATATATTCATACACACCCAAAACACTAATTTGAAAGAATTATACACCTATATGTTTAATGCAGCATTATTTACAAAAGCCAAGATTTGGAAGCAGCCCAAGTGCCCATCACTCAATGAGATGATAAACAGTTGTGGTACATTTAAACTATGAAATACTATTCAGCTGTAAAAAAGAAGGAGATCTTACCTTTTGCAACAGCATTGATGGAGGTGGAGAGTATTTTTCTAAGTGAAATAAACCAATAATGTAAAGATAAATACCATATGATTTCCCTTATATGTAGAATCTAATGAACAAAATAAATAAACAAAATGGACATATTCATAAATACAGAGAACAGACTGACAGCTACCTGAGCGGATGGGGACTGGAGAGCTGGGTGACAAAGTTGAAAAAATTGAGCCAAAAAAAATCCAAACGAACTACTCATACACCTTTGAACATGGTCTGATGCTCAGTGGTGTGGTTCCTTGGTCTCCTAATTAATGATACTAAGCAACACAAAATAGCTCAAATGTCGATGCTACCAGGTTACTAGACTCTTCAAGAGGTAAAAAATATTTAGGGTTGCTCTTTTCCTTTCCTACCTTGCAAATATTTTGATAGCCCCTCACAGAAGCTCATGATCATTTTTAGAAAAAGTTTCTGCTATTGACTGTTTGGATGCTAGGTAGCATCCAGGGAGGCCAAGGGAGGTCTCAACATCATCCAGATCCTTGCCACAGAAGAAGAAAGAATTCAGGAGCATGACAGAAATATTTAGCAAAGCACAGTAAATTTATTAAACCAATAGTACTCACTCTAGAAGTGAGAGCAGGTGACCTCAAAGAATGAGACATGTTAATGGGGTGATGGGGCTGGTTGGAAGATTTTGTTAAACATGGGCAAGTGGTGGAAATTGGGTGGTTCTCTGCTTCTGACACTGGTGAAATGACTGCCAACAATGCTCATCCTTGTCTCTCCAGGTAATTGGGGTTTTTTTGTTTGTTTTTTGGGTTTTTTTTGTTGTTTTTGTTTTTTTTTTTTGGTCCTCATAATTACAGGAAATTGGGGAGAGGGAATCAGGGGAACAGGTAGTCAGTGAAGGTCACATCTGTGATGTTCCAGCCAAGACTGAGAAGGGGGGGTAGAGCATGGGGCCTTTGTTCCCTATTTTAACTCCCCTAACTCAGTTTCTACTTCGTCACCCTTCCATTAGATGAAGAAAGGGCTGATGTCTCTATAAACCATGGGAAGTGAGGGACCCAGGAACTACTGTGACACAGATTCCTAAATACTCTGAATTGACATTGCGCTGAGATCTGCGGGTTGCCTGATAGCCTAATGGTCAATTAGCCAGTAGCATGGTACCCATGGCCTTTCCTGGGGCTTCCATAAAAGACCTGATAACAACTGGGAATAATTATAGCAAAACCTTACACATTTTATGTAGGGGCAGAGGGAGGACATGGAAGTTAAAATACTAGTGTAATTTCAGAAATACTTCAAAGCAATAATGATGTATTATATTCAATTACATCTGATGAGTTAGGAAAACTGCTAATTAATATTTCCAAGAAGCAGCCTTAACCCATTTGACTTCATAGGGTCTAAGTGTACTGGACAATTAGTAGCATGGCATCAGTTTATCAGTAAACACATGGAGATGTTGATTTGTGTAGGAATAATAAGCATGGAAGAATGCTTCAATGCCATTTAATCTTATGAGTTGTAATTAGGTTCAACATCACTTCTGAAATATTTTATATAGAACTAAAAGTTCAGCAAGACATTATTTTTAGCTGTTAAAAACAATGAAAAAGCTCACCTTGGATTTCCACAAACTTAGAATCATTTAAATTAAATTAGCTCTTTAATTTTTATAAAACTTCACTTTTTTTTATTCTTATCTTGCAGTTTTTTTTCCCCAAATGAATGGCAACACCTATGAAAGATCAATTTTAGACATCTGTGGTGAGGCATTGCATTGGCCTTTTCCTGTGCATTAATTTTGAGTTTATTTATGTCTGTTTAAGAAACTTAATTTAAATATGTTTCTACATAGGTGCTTCTGTTTGCTGAATGATGAAGAATAGTTTATCCCCAGCCATGCTGTGTATGCTACTCTCCAATAGCTTACCCATCCACAAGTCGGTGCTCTAAACTAGTCAATTCTACTTCCTCTCTTCACCCACACACATCACCTCCATCAGTTCCCTATATTACCATTCTTTCTCCCAATCTGTCACTCCTTTCTGCCTTCACTTTCCCTTGCACACAGCTCAGATTCTATTGTCTGTCGCTGCAGATACTCTTGCTATGCTTTCAATACCCTTGCTTCTTTGTTTTTCCATTGCATCATTAGCCTGGATCAATAGTAATCAATATTCTCTGCTTCCACAAGAGGGTCTTCCCTTCAAGGTCCATGCTATCCATGGTCAATCTCAGCCCCTCTCAGGGCTGCATATCCTGGTTATGGCCTGGTGAATCCCCTTTTCACTTGTCTAGTCTAGCTCTCTAACTGTAGTACCATGTGCACTAACATCTCAGGTTGGCCAAAAATTTCTCTTTTTTTTCCTGTAAGATGGCTTTAGTAGTGCTTAATTGTCTTTAACTTCATTCAAAACATTTTTATTTGATTGTATTGTGGCAACTGTCATACTGGTGTGCATTTTTAAAAACTTTAAAATTGTTGAATTTTTGTGTAGCTATTTTAATATTGAAGATGGAAGAAAATAAGCAACATTTTTGGCATATTATGCTTTATTATTTCAGGAAAGGTAAAAATGCAACTGAAACTCAAAAAAAGATTTGTGTTGTGTATGGAGAAGGTGTGACTGATCAAACACGTCAAAAGTGGTTTGCAAAGCTCATACTGGAGATTTCTCACTGGGTGATACTCCATGCTCAGGTAGACCAGTAATCTGATGGCAATCGAATCAAGACATTAATTGGGAATAATCAACATTATAACAAGTGGGAGATAGCTGACATACTCAAAATATCCTAATCAATTAAATTATTGGTGAAAATAAAAAATGTGTCTTTTATTTTATGGGAAAAATCTAAACAGATTTTTTTGGTCAACCTATTTAATGAGCACCTCCTTAATACCTCAAAGAAAATGAAATTCACCATCCTCCCAGATGCTCAAACCAGGGATTTTGGTAACATCTTCCATATTCCATATTCTATAAATACCAAGTTCTTGGTCACTATTTGCTGTGATCTTTTCTCCATTCCTGGCACCTCTTCTCTGAGTCCAGCCATACCTCCCTCAGCTGGGAGATTAGTGACCACCATAAACATAATCTCTTGGCTTCCTTCAGTCTCCAGTTTTTACCCCATTGGTACCTGAGGGCCTATTTTAAATTGTGAGTCTTACTTTGTCAGCACTGGGTAATGTTCTTCACTGATTCTACTGCTCTCATGAAAAGACCTAAACTGGAGTCAGCCACACAGGTATGTGCCATAGGTGCCCCATTTCTGGCCTCATCCATGGATCTGATCACTCCACACATTTCCAGCCTCAGGCACAGCTGAACACTTTCTGCTTGACCATCCCATTCTATTATGCTTGCAGCTTCCTGAATAGGCCATGTGGCTTCATAAAGGCATACACATGCCTGAAATATCATCTCTGGCCACTTTCTTGTACCAGTAGCTTATACAGTCTATGAAAACCCAGCTCAGGCTTATTCTCCTTGGGATACCACCAGCCTCCTTCAAGGCTCTACCAAACTCCTTCTTGATCTGCTCTCTCTAACTTTGTCACAGCAGTTTTCACATATGGTTCTTACAGGAGAGGTATATCTAATCTGGCTGTGTACCCTGTGCTATCAGAATGGTGGGACATTGCAGAAAAATACAGTGAATATAAAGGAATGAGCTTGTGCCATATTTGCAACTCCATTTTTCAGACTTTACAAATTCATCCGTTTAAATCTGAATTTTAAGGCCTGGCTTCCCTTGAACTCATGGCAAGGACCAACATTCTCATTTTTAGGAACTACAACTGAAGTAGCCATTGATACTTATACTAATCAAAAGGTAATGGCAGGAACTTCTTTTATGTTCAGCCTTGTACCCCAAGATAAAATTTTTCAAAATTTATCTTGATGTCCCTGTTCAACAAGATGCTAATCAATGCATGTTCATCAAATAACCCTAATGTATCTCTTAAATGTAAACTAGAAATGTAAATCCAAACATTAGAGTAAAAATCTAGCAGAAAGACATTTAGGTATTGCCTTCTACTCTGCCATATAAAAGAAGTGATTTTTGGAGATGATTCTGTGAAGTACATGAGTATAGGGTAAAAGGAGTCAGTCAGGCCCCCTCACTCGGATGTCTGGGCAACTAAGATAAGCAGCATTCCCATAGCCTTAAGAAGGGGCTCACTAGTGTGGAAGCGCATTTTTTTATACAATATCTTGGCACCCTGCAGGCTTTGTGTGCATTTAGTATATAAGGGAGTTGGGACTCCCTGCCCATGTGACATGCGGCTTGTGGCATGCATGGATCGCCCCACCCTAGAATACAGGCATGTCAGACATCCCAATGGCTCTGCACGTTATCTTCTGACTGCCTGGATCCAGAAGCCTGTTCAGCCTTGAAAGGTCACAACACAATGAGGTATTATTTTTTACCCAAAACAGATCTCAAACTTGATCATGTACCAGAAGTACTCACAGTACTTGTGAAAACACGTTTCTGGATTTCATCCAAAGGTGTTCTGATTCACTAAGTTCTGGGTCGGGGGGTCTGACTTCCCAGGTAATGCTCATGCTGCAGACCATGGGCCCCAAACTCTGAGAATTAAGAAAACCTGTGAAGATTTAGCACATCTGTCAGTCTGTTCAACTTTAGAACCTGGGGACAAAGCAATAGAGTAGGGGATAGAGGTGGAGAACATTAGCACACATCTAATCCATGCTTACATCAGATTACTTCTTTGCATTTGCTATTTCATTCAGATCTTCACAAAACTGACAGGTAGGTATTACTCTGATTTCCTTGATAAGGAAATGGGGGCCTAGATAGGAACTTTTTCAAGACCACACAGTTTGTCACTATCAGAGTCTCAGGCTTTGAAACTGACCCACTTTCCAGTCTCCCTCATATTTAGGATATAGGGCTGTTTTCTTACTTCTTCCAAATCATAACACAGAAATTAGCATACTATAAAATTCAGTAATTTTTTTATTAAAAACAAAAATTGTAATTATCTTAGAACATTTTCATCTAACTTCTTCACTTTATATATAAGAAAATAAAGCCAGAGAAGTTAGAGCATGGGCCCAAGGGTATGAAGCAGGTTGCATTTATCAGTTTATATGCATTACCAGAAATCTGGCTGATTTTTGCTTCCTCAATAATCAATAGCTAATAGAAGGAGAAGTGAAGTATGGAGAAAAAAATCTAAAATAAGATTTAAGAAAATATAGTGGATCCCTCAGAATCTCTGGAGGAAGCAGATTTAGGAGAATTTACTTCTAGATATACTCACTTCACTCCTGGGCAGGAATAGATGAAAATGTTGCCTGACCCTGTTTGTGTGTGTGTGTATATGTGTGCATCATTGCTTTAATGTTTTTGGTAAATTTTGCTGTCCCCTCAGCCATGGGAAATAACCAGGAATTGCTCTATCTTTGGAGCAATTTTACACACTTTTTAATTTATTATATTTATATTATTATATTTAAGATACGTGGCAATGAGATCATTGGGACTGACCTAGAGGCATCAGATTTCATTCCAAAAGGTATATATAGGTTTGGTCAAGAAAATGTCCTCCATGTCATCCATTTTGTGGTGTTTAATTTAGCCCTTCTTCAGGACCATGGGGAAATGGAATTCTAAATAAAAACAAACAAAAATATATTAAAAAAAGAGAGGGCAACATATTTTACTTAGGTTGATATAGGTTGTCTCAGAAAAGATTTTAAGAGAAGGAGCTGTGAAAGAAAGTACAAGTTTTTCTGATTTAGGGACGATTCTAGATGCCAGTGGCTGGTAAGGCAATGCCTTTCTGGAGGGGTGGCTGGTTGTAATTTGTGCATGGTCCCATTGGTGTGACCTAATATCTTCCAGCCTGTCAAGACCAGGCAGGGACAGGCTCACTCTGGATTTGGGTAGATGGAAGCAAAGTCACAGAGCCATGGGGATGCTTGACATGCCTTTATTCAAGGGTGGTTGATCCATGTACTCTGCAAGCAATGTGTCCCCAAATGGGAAGTCCCTGACTCCCTTGTATACTACATGTACACGAAGCCAGCAGGGGGCTAACATATTGTATAACACAACATGATTCTGCATATGTGGGCTCACTCAATGCTATGGGAATAAAGTATATTGGGCCCAGACTCAAGGCTATGGGAATGCTGCTTATCTTAGTTGCACAGACACCTGGGTAAGGGAGCCAGACTGACTCCATTACCCTACACCTAGGTAGGCCCTGTCCTTCCTACTTTATTATATTATGACCAAGTACAACAGGTGAGTGTCATCAATGTGCTAACCCTGAATGATTCACCAGGTCACCTGAGAACACATCTCACTGGACCTGGGTGGAGTTGTAGTCTAACTTTCTCCATAACTGGATTAAAAACCCTGAAATGACTTACACTAGTCACATGAAATTAAATATCTATTTTTCCTTTTTGTTTCTTTTCTTTTTGCCTTCCTTACTTCCTGCTCCTCCCTACCTCTTCTTCTTTTTTTATAAATAAATCTTCAATAGTACCTAGCATAGTCATACCATGGTATTTTGTTTTTGTTGAAAAATTTTATTCTCTTGGTGGATGATGGGGGGGTTGAGGGAGAGGAAGTGCTTGTACCTAAAGGTGATGTTCGTTTCCCATGTGTTTTAGTATCCTGATTTCAAAATGATCTGCCAGCTTTTCCTTTTATTACAAGAGGAGAGGTAGGTCTCTATGACTAGAGAGGGAAAGGCCTGTCTGCAGAATGGCACTCAGACTGGCCTATAGTCTGGTTCTCCACAATGTTGCTTCTAACTATGCTAAACAGTAAACACCACCCTTGTGATTTCCACAAGCACACTGCAACCTGGTCAGCACTGTCCTAAATTTTCAACCTTGTGACTCACAGAAACTTGCTCGGGTAACTGCCATTAAGACCTTGTCTAAATTTGTAATATTGGGTCAGATATATTACTAAATATGAAAAACCATCCTGACAGAGAATCTACCTCAGGTGACATTCTCCTTTACAAAAAGATTTGTGACTATATCATATATTGCTTACTCATTTGAAGTTTGATAATCCAGATTGTTTCTCTTCTCTCCTCTCTTCTTTCTCCTCTCCCCTCCTCTCCATTCTCCCCTCTGCTTTCCCTTCCCCTCCCCTTTCCTCTCCTCTTCATTAATCTTCAGTAGTATCTGTTATGGTACTAGACTAAGTACTAGAGAAATGTTTGTGTGATTAAAATGAAAAAGAAAGAGATATTCCACAAGCAACTGAGTGTCCTACAAATCAATCTTATATTTACCTCCCATGTTTGTAATGAATATGCTAGAGGCTAAAAGAGGAATTCAACTGCCTATGGTATTCCTCAGAGCCTTCATGCCCAAGGTTGCTCCCTGGCTCTTCTCAGAGGACTAGAGCCATGGGTCCCCTGACTTAACAATGTTCCCTCTCACACCCTGTCTCTGCACCTCACCCACAGTGGCCATGTCAAAATATTAGTCTAAATACATTACCTTCTTTCTTAGAGTCTCCAGTAGCTTCTCAAAATATTTAGGATAAAGACTAATGTCCTTGGCATGACTGTCAAGATGCTGGTGACCCACCATACCTTTCTCTTCAACCCCATTTTGCCAAATTGTTCCTGAGCTGACAGCCCTTTCTTCTATCCCTCAAACATGTGCCACATCTCTGTCATTAGCCTTTTCCTGAGTCTCCCTCCCTCTGCCTATTCTCTTCTAGTTAACACCAATACACACTTCTATGCTCAGAAAGCAGTTCTTGGGGAAGCCTTTCCCTCAAGCCCCAATCATATTTGACCTAGTGCGTACTCTGAAAGACCTGTGGCCTACCTTCATGACATTCTCCTCAACAGAGTGACCTTGTGTGTGGGTCTTTACTTTGCTGGTATCTCACTCACCAGACAGCAATATTTCTGTTCTATCAGGAATGATTGCATGATGGCTGTAGCTCTTTCTATGAAGGAAGAAATATTTCTTAAGATCATTCCTTTGACTATTGACACATACAGGCATATGTGGGAGAGGACATGCTACAACCTCTTTTTTTTTTTTTTAAAGATTTTATTTATTTATTTTTAGACAAAGGAGAAGAGAGGAAGAAAGAGAGGGAGAGAAACATCAATGTGTGGTTGCCTCTCACATGCCCCCTACTGGGAATCTGGCCTGCAACCCAGGCATGTGCCCTGACAGGGAACTCAACTGGCGACATGTCTGCACCCAATGCTCAATCCACTGGGCCACACCAGCCACAGCTATGACCTCTTTATCTTAGCATGTTGCTTAATAGCAAATGCCCTGGGTCTCTACTCCTATGTCTGACCCCTTCCTGCTTGAGCAGCTTGAGACCTGGTCAAGTTGCAAAATGCTGTGTTTTTCAGCCTTAACCTTGATTATAACGTGTTCCAGTTAGAATGTAGTTCCCATTGAGTTTTTGGAAGTCAGAACCTGCAGGTAATTTGCAGGTATTTCTTAAAACCACAGCCCTGTTCTGGTCAGTGTGGCTCTGGTGGTTGATGTGTCATCCTGTAAACCGGAAGGTCAAGAGTTTGATTTCCAGTCAGAACACATACCTAGATTGTGGGTTTGGTCCCTGGTAAGGCCGGTACAAGGGGCAACAGATGGATGTTTCTCACTCACATTGATGTTTCTCTCCTTCTCTCTCTCCCTCTCTTCCCCTCTCTCTAAAATCAATAAGAATGTCCTCAGATGAGGATAACAAAATAATGAAAAACACAACTCCATGTAATCTCACAGCATTAAACTTTAAAAGCCTTTGATATACTAAAACCCAAGGTCAGTATATTTATTTACTAGCTAGAAAGGGAAAAGGAAAGCAAGTTTAAACAAACAAGCAAACAAACAGGCTATAAAGTCCTGTGAGTTGAAACTGTATGTGAACCTTGAAACAAAATATTTTTTGCTACTTCCCAACCATGTACATCAAAATTTCTTTTATTTATCAAGAGTAGAAACAAGTAATGACATGGTCAGGAAAAAAATGTATTCAGTGAACCAATATTCTTTATAGACTCTTTCCAGTTAAAAAAAATCAGTATAATTCATTTTTATATTTAACCTTTATTGTGTATTTTTTCCATTACCATTGAGTCTCCTTATACCCACCCTGAACAATCACCACACTGCTGGCCATGCCCATGAGACTTTCCCTTTTTAATAAATCCCTCCACCCCTTTACCTCCAGCCCCCACTAGCAGTTTTCTGCTCTCCATCTATGCATCTGTCCCCATTTTCCTTGTTAGTTTAGTTTGTTCATTAGAGTCCACATTTGAGTAAAATCATATGGAATTTGTCTTTCACTGACTGACTCGTCACTTAGCATAACATTCTTCAGGTCTATCCATACTGTTGCAAAGGGTAAAATTGTCTTCTATTTTATGGATGAGTAGTATTCCGTTGTGTAAATGTCCCATAGTTGTTTTATCCACTCATGTACTGATGGACACTTGGGCTGCTTCCATATCTTGGTGATTATAAATAATGCTGCAATGAAATAGGGGTGCTTATACACTTCAAATTAGTGTTTTGCTTTCCTTTGGATATAGTCCCCTTTATCCAAATCCTCTCCAGCACTTCTTGTTTTTTGATTTATTGATGATAGCCATCTCACAGGTATGAGATGGTATCTCATTGTGATTTTAATTTGCCTTTCTCTGATGATTAGTGACATTGAGCACATTTTCATATGTCTATAGGTCACCTTTTTGTTCTTTTCAGAGAAGTGTCTGTTCAGATCCTTTCCCCATATTTTAATTGGGTTGTTTGAGTTTTTGGTGTTGAGTTTTATAAGTTCTTTATAAAGTTTTTATATTAACCCCTTATCGTATCTATCAGTGAATATGTTCTCCAATTCTGTGGGTTGTCTTTTCATTTTGTTGATGATTTCCCTTGTTGTACAAAAGCTTTTTACTTTGTAGTGGTCCCATTTGTTTATTTTTTCTTTTGTTTCCCTTGTCTGGGGAGATATATGTGATTAAAAAATGCCTGTAAGAAAAGTCCAAGATTTTGCTGTGTAAGTTTTCTTCTAGGAGTTTTATGGTTTCCGGACTAATATTTCTGGACTCATAATAAGAGTGTGCAAAACTTCCCTCCTCTTCAACTTTGTCCTTAAATGTTTTGTTAAACTCTCCTGTGAAACCATCTGGTCCAGGGCTTTTGTGTGCTGGGAGTTTCCTGCTTCAATTTCACTACCTGTTATCAATCTGTTCTGGCTTCAGCTTCTCCTTGGTTCCATTTTGGAAGATTATACATTTCTAGAAATTTGTATATTTCACCCACATTGCCTAATTATTAATTGTTCATAGTAATTTCTTGTGATCCTTTGTATTTCTGTGGTTTCAGTTGTAATCCCTCCTCTTTCATTTCTGATTTTATTTATTTTGGTCCTCTCTATTTTTTTCTCGATGAATCTAATTAAAGGCTTATCAATTTTGTTTATGTTTTCAAAAAACCAATTCTAAGAAGAAGGAATATTGCAGCTACAATTTTTATCTTAGCTCATCTGGCACAGTGACTGTGCATGGACTTTTTCTCATTTGCCTTTCAGTTCCTTTAATTTCTATGTAGCACCCACATCACATAATAGAGTCATTGTCAGGATCTCCCCACAAAACCAAAGAACAAAATATCTCTCAAAATCACTGCTGTCTTTGGTCTATAAAAGCCTCTGAAAGACTTGCATGCAGCAACCTTGTCTTTTTAGCAGTCTGAGCCCCTATCATAAGCACATAATAGAGTCATTGTCAGGATCTCCCCACAAAACCAAAGAACAAAATATCTCTCAAAATCACTGCTGTCTTTGGTCTATAAAAGCCTCTGAAAGACTTGCATGCAGCAACCTTGTCTTTTTAGCAGTCTGAGCCCCTATCATAAGCTCTCCAGGTGAGCATTGCAACAATGCAAGTGCTGCAAGCTGTAAGTATGCAACCTGGGGGGATGACTCAGTACCGGAATCCTGGCAGATACATTTTCAGTTCTCTCCTCAAAGTTTCCAACACCAGTCTCTCCTCAGGTGTCTCTAGCCCACTCTGCCCCTGCCTTTGCTGGAGCCCAGGCTGACTGGCACACTCTCAATCAGAAAATGAGCTCAGCAAAATAGCTTCAGTAGTGAAAAAGGGAGCAGTGTCTATTACAGAGAACAAATGACAACATCTGCTACTATCTGAGTGTGAGGTTGTGGAAGAAGCAACCATCTCAAAGATATAAAAGGCTAAATCCTGCTACCTGGTTCCCTGATCAATAAATGATAGATATTCCCATTCAAGAGCTCAACTAAGGAGGTCAGAATGTGGTGGCAAAGTAGGTGGGAGCTAAACCCTTCTGCTCATGCACCTAGCTGGGACAGCAAGCTGATCATCTGAAGAACTGAGTGATCAACCAATGAAATTCCAGCTTATTTGAAGTTTGGAAGCAAAAGATTGCAGAAGATGACCGAAAATGGATGGAAGAGAGAACCCACCAACAAAGGAGCCACCAAGAGGAAAAACGCAAGTGCAAGAAGAGACACAACACAAATGGAAGAAAGGGCAAGGCTAGAGCATCCAGACAAGGAGATCAAAGAGACCACGCAACTGATTCTGACAGAACTCCTAACACAGAAGTTCACACCACAAAGATAGCTGGCAAAACAGAGCATCAGGGATCACAAAACCAAACAAAAAGGGTTCCCAGAAATGAGGAGACAAAGAAAGAGCCAGCAATTAAAGGAATAGAAGACTCCCCACCAAAAGAGATAAATGAAACAGAGGCAAGTAAACTATCAGATATAGAATTCAAAGGAATGGTAAGAAAAATGCTCGAGGAACTCACAGACAACCATAAGGAACTAATGATAATTATAGCAGCATGAAAAAGGAAACAGAACCTTAAACAAGAAACAGGAATAAATGAAGAATACAATTTCTGAAATAAAAAATACAACAGAAAGAATTACAATCAGGCTAGATGAAGCAGAGGACTGAATTGGTGAGCTGGAAGATAAGGTAGAAAGAAATACCCAGGTACAACAGCTGAATGAAAAAAGACTAAAAAATATGAAGATACCTTAAGGGAAATGCGGGACAACATGAAGCACAGCAACATTTGAATCATAGGAATGCCAGAAGGAGAAGAAAAGGAGCAAGGGATAGAAACCCTGTTTCAAAAAATAATGAAAGAAAAATTCCAGAACCTGGAGAGGGAAAATACCATGCAAGCTCAGGAAGCACAGAGGGTCTTAATCAAGATGAAGCAAAAGAGGCCTACTGCATTACACATCATAATTAAAATGCCAAGTTTTAAAGGCAAAGAGAGAATCTTAACAGCAGCAAGGGAGAAACAAGAAGTGACATTCAAGGGAACTCTGTTAAGGCTAGCTGCTGTTTCTCAACAGAAACACTACAAGCAAGAAAGGAATGGCAACAAATATTCCAAGTAATGGAAAGCAAAGACCTGCAAAGAAGACTACTCTACCCAGCAAAGCTCTCAATTAAAATGGAAGACAAAATAAGGATATTCCCAGACAAAAGAAGGCTGAAAGAACACACATCTACAAAATCAGCACTGCAAGAGATGTTAAAAGGACTGCTTAATGAAGAGGAAGAAAAAGAGAGAGAGAGGAACACAGGTACAAATGGGGGAAAATGAATAAGTACCTATCAATAATAACCTTAAAAGCTCATGGATTATGGGCTCCAATGAAAAGACATAGGGTAGGTGAATGGATAAGAGATGACCCACACATATGCTGCCTATAGAAGACCAGCCTAAGAAAAAAAGACCTACACAGACTGAGAGTGGGGGGTTGGAAAAAATATTACAAGCTAATGGACAGGAAAAAAAGCCAGGGCAGCAATACTCATATCAGACAAAATAGACATCAAAACAAAAGCCATAAAAAGAGATTCTGAAAGACACTACATAATACTCGAGGGAATAATTCATAAGAAGACATAAACATTGTAAATATAAATGAAGCCAATATGGGAGCACCCAATTAATAATCTTGGAGGATTGGAAGAAAGATGTAGAAAGCAACACACTTATACTAGGGTAATTTAGCACCCCACTGTCAAATATGGATAGATCTTCTAAACAAAATATCAACAAAGATATTGTGGCATTGAACAATGTCCTAGATCAAAATGGACTTAACTTATATACATGCAGAAACTTTCACCCCAAAGAAGCAAAATACAATTTTCAATTGCACATGGAACATTTACAAAGATAGAACACGTGATAGGACATAAAACAAGACTCAACAAATTTAAGAAAATTGAAATCATATCAAGCATTTGATATCACATTTGAAATCATATCACAAGGACCTGAACCTAGAAACAAACCTCAAGAAAACACTCAAAAGCAGTCAAACTCATGGAGATTGAATAGCACACTATTAACAATGAATGGATTAATAATGAGATCAAGCAAGAAATCAAAAAAATTTCTAGAAATAAAATGAACACACAACAGTCAACACTCATGGGACAGAGCAAAAGCTGCTATGAGAGGGAAGTTCATAACAATACTGGTCTACCCGAAAAAGACAGAAACACCTCAAAAAGACAACCTAACTCAACATTTACAAGAATTGGAGGAACAACAAAAAACTGAGCCCGGAGCCATTAGAAGGAAGGAAATAACCAAGAACAGAGCAGCATTAAATGACATAGAGGCTAAGAGAGCAATTAAAAGAACCAATAAATTCAGGAGGTGGTTCCTTGAAAAGATAAACAAAATTGACAACCCTTTAAGCAGACTCATCAAGAAAAAAAGGGAGAGGCCCCAAATAAATAAAATCATAAACAAAAGAGGAGTGATCACAACAGATGCCACAGAAATACAAATCACTGTAAGAAATTACCACAAGTTACTAATGCAAGGAAATTTTAAAACCTAGGTGAAATGGATAAATTCCTGGAAAACTGTAATCTTCCAAAGCTGAATGAATAAGAAGCAGAAAGCCTAAACAGACAGATGATAGCTGGTGAAGTCAAAGAAGTAATCAAAAACTCCTGGCACACAAAAGCTCTGGACCAGATGTTTTCCCAGGAGAATTCTAAAAAACACTTAAGGGAGAGCTAACCCCTATCCTTCTCAGACTATTCCAAAAAATCCTAAAAGACGGAAGACTCCCAACCACTTTTTATGAAGCCAGCATAATCCTAATCCCAAAATCATATAAAACCACCACAAGGAGAGAATACTACAGGCCAATATCGCTGATGAACATAGATGTTAAAATCTTCAACAATATACTGGCAAGCCACATCCACCAATACATTAAAAATGTCATCCACCATGATCAAGTGGGACTCATCCCAGGGATGCAAGGATGGTACAATATTTGCAAATCAATAAATGTAATACATCACATAAACAAAAGGAAAGACAAAAATCATATGATCATATGCAGATGCAGAAAAAGCATTTGAAAGTACAGCACCAATTTGTGATGAAAAAGCTCAGGAAAGTGGGAGTAGAGGTAGCATACCTCAACATAATAGAGGCTATATATGAGAAACCTACAGCCAACATCATATTCAATGGGCAACAACTAAAACCTTTGCAACTAAGATGTGGAACAAGACAAGGATGACCACTTTCACCACTTCTATTCAACATAGTATTGGAAGTCCTAGCCACAGTGATCAGAAAAGGAAAAGAAATCAAAGAAATCCAAATAGGAAATAAAACTCTCAATGTTTGCAGATGATGTGATCGTGTACATATAAAATTCCATAGACTCCACCAAAAACCTACTTGACCTGATAAGTGAATTTGGCGAAACAATGGGATACGAAGTGAATATTCAGAATTCAAAGACATTTTTGTACACCAACAATGAAATACCAGAATCAGAAATAAGGAAAAACATCCTATTCACTATAGCAACTACAACAATAACAACAACAAAAAGTACCTAGTAATAAACCTTACCCAGGGGACAAAAGACTTGTACTCAGTAAAGTACAGAACACTGAAGAAAGAAATTAAGAAAGATACAAATTAATGGAATCATAAGCTGTGTTCATGGATCAGAAAAATTAACATCATCAAAATGTCCATACTACCCAAATCAATTTACGGATTCAATGCAATGCCTATTAAAATACCCATGACATATTTCACAGATGCAGAACAAAGAATCCTAAAATTTCCATGAAACCATAAATGACCCTGAACAGTGACAGCAATTTTGAGAAAGAAGGACAAAGTCAGAGGGATCACAATACCCAATATTGAACTATACTACAAGGCTACTATAATTAAAAGAGTCTGGTACTGGCATAAGAACAGACACATAGGTCAAAGGAACAGAATAGAGAAGCCAGAAATAAACCCATTTTTCTATGGTCAATTAATATTCAACAAAGTGGGCAGAAGCATAAAATGGATTAAAAATAGCCTCTTCAACAAATGGTGCTGGGACATCTGGATAGCCACATGTAAGAAAATGAAACGACCTCCAACTTACACCATACACAAAAATAAACTCAGGTTGCATAAAATACTTAAATATAAGTTGTGAAACTATAAAAGTCCTAGAGCAGAGCATAGGCATGAAAATCTCTGATATTCCACACAGCAATATTTTCACCAACATGTCCCCTAGAGCAGGGGAAATAAAGGAAAATATGAACAAATGGGACTTCATTAAATTGACAAGCTTCTGCATGGTTAAAGAAAACAGCAAAATGAAAAGGTAATCAAACATGGGAAAATATATTTGCCAATGATACATCTGATATGGATTTGATTTCCAAAATATGTAAAGAACACACAAGACTCCACTCTAGGTAGAAAAACAACCCAATTAAGTAATGAGCAAAGGACCTAAATAGACATTTCTCCCAGGAGGACATACATGCCCAGAGGTATATGAAAGGATGCTCAGCATCACTAGCCATCAGAGAGATGCAAGTTAAAACCACAATGAGATACCACTTCACTCCCGGCAGAATGGCCATCATAACCAAATCAACAAACAAGTGCTGGTGAGGTTGTGGAGAAAAGGGAACTCTAGTGTACTGTTGAACGGAATGCAGAGTAGTGCAGCTCTGTGGACCACATAATGGAATTACCTCTGAAAACTAGAAATTGAGCTCTCTTTTGACCTAGCAATTCCACTGCTGGGATTATACCTTAAAAATCCAGAGTCACCAATTCAAAATAACCTATGCACCTCAATGTTCATAACAGTACAATTTCAATAGCCAAGTTTTGGAAGCAACCTATGATGGCCATCAGTAAATGAGTGGTTCAAAAAAATGTGGTACATTTACACAACAGAATACTATGCAGCAGAAAGAAAGAAGGAGCTTCTTCCATTCACAACAGCACGGATGGATCTGGAGAGTATTATACTAGGAGAAATAAGCCAGGAAGTAGATGACAAATACCATATGCTTTCACCTATAAGTGGAGGCTAAACACTAGAACATACAAGCAAGTTAAATATAATCAGATATATTGAAGTGAGGAACAAACTGATAGTGAACAGAGGAGAAGAGGGTGTGGAAGACATGGTGAAACAGGAGAAGGGTGGTCAAGGGACATATATGGGGCGTTCATGGACACAGTCAAGGAGGATGGGGTCAAGTGTGGGTGGATGGAGGACAGATGGGGAAAATGGACAAAATTATACTTGACCAATAATAAAAAAAAAATTTTTAAAGATGCGTGCAAATTGAGCCTCATAGTGTCAGTGGATCCCCCAAATTTTCTCTGACAGACAACATACTCTCCCTTCTTCCCATCTCTCTTGATGTGGTTTGGGTATCCCTGTGTGGAATTAACACCCCTGGCTCCCAGGGAGGAGGGAGCTCCAGAGCAATTTTCATCTGGCCTGTCAGCTGCAACTAAAGCCATGCATGAGGTCTTTCCTCTTCTACTTTTAAACCCCTATTACCAGTCTCTAGGAAGCAATTTCTGTATTCCTTGGCTTTAAACCTTCATATCAGCTAAGTTTCAGTTGATTGTTCAGGTTGAATGTTGGAATTTCAGCTGTAAATTCAGATTTGGAGCAGGAGCAGTGCACCCAACTTCCACATTATTATGTCAATTTCTTCTCAAAGAAGAAATATTTATGATTGTTTTCCCTACTGCGGTGATACCCAGGCATTTCTGTGATGTTGCATGGCCTATACACCAGATACTGTCTTTTCAGAACCCCACCCTGGAGATCATCGGAGATCACTTACACAGGTAAAACTTTCTCATATCTTTGTACAGGAGTTAGAGTACCAGGCCAATAACAGTCTGAGTCAGTCAGAGTGGACACAGAGAGTGCTGTACCCACAGAATTTTAAGATGACCAGAGTGAGCTCCTATTCTAAAGATGAATCTGGGAATACTTGGTGTCATTCCAGGCTTTCTCACTAGAGTGTCCCACTGTTCCAATTTCAAAGGAATCTAGACCTTTATTTTCCCTATCAGCAGCTACATGACAAAATGGAAAGTCAGTCCCCAGATATTTGTGGAAATGTTAGAGAAAACTGTATGTTGTTTGACTTCACTGTGTGCCATACACATCCTTTATTTCGCTACTCTTGGTGGCTTGAACTATCTCCATATGTGTCCTGTGTAGTAGTCATCTCTACTATCCCCACAGAACTTTACCAAGCCTCAACAATTATCACACTGGGTGGTTTATACAGAGAATGAGGGGTTGAGATTAAGATATTCTGCAGGTTTCTGTGTAATTTGTCACCTCACAGTATATAATCCCTTGGGGCAGGAGCTGAGACCTGTTTTGTTTTCATTATGTACCATGAAATAGGTCATTTACCACAACAATGCATCCTTCAAAGTCATTGAAACTCTACATAATTAAACTCAATTACCATATCAGCAGTTTCATTAAGAACATCTAAAATGTGACCTAACAGACTATTTTAGTTTACTTGTGCTACAGGAACATAGTGCTATGCTGCTGGGTGTAAATAACAGACATATATGTTCAGCTACTTCTAGAAACTAGAAGTTTAAGATTAGTATGAAAGCAGAATTGTTTTGTTTTGTTTTGTTTTCAGACTCTCTCCTTTTCTTGTAAATGAGCATCTTTTACCTTCCTTTTCAGAAGTGTTTCCTTTGTGCTTCTTTGTGATATGATCACTTCTTGTAAAAATATGGTAAGCATTGGATTTGGACCCTCCTCTGATCTCAACCTCATTTCCTGAAAAATTGCCAACCCAAATAGAGGCACATTGTGAGGTAATGGGCCTTTAGACTTCAATTATGATTTGAATGACATGGTCTGCTCTTAACATATCCTTCTCTAAAGATATTAACTTAACAAAGGCACTGCTGGTAGGGGAGTATGAATATGTAATATTCCCATATTTTCATAGCTACAACCAGATTCCAAACTGCAAAGTCTGTAGCATTCATATTATCACCAGCTTTCTCTGATAGTGGCAACTTTATGGTATCCAGCCTGACATAGTACTTATCATTCTTTTTAATTAAAAACAACCTGGTGTCAACTTGTCCAATGTTATAGTGCTCTTTTTTGTGTATTTGTTTCAGTGACACTTCCAGTAAGCTGTGAGCTCTTTAGCATCCACATGAATTTTCTCCTTCCTGAGTCACCTGCTAAGATTCTTTCCCCACGATGAATTGTCTGGCTTCCCAATATCTCCAACTATTCATTTTTATGCTAAATCTGAAATCTCTATATTGAGGGTGTCAAAATTTAATTAAATGTAAAATGAAGAATATCCAATGTTTTTATTGGAAATCAAGTGGGTTCTCAATATATGCATCTTCCTTGTTGAACTCTCTTTACATTGAAGGGGCATGACATTCTCCAGAAACTTCTTTCATTTCAGAGGAAGATCTTCAGTAGCTTAGAGGGAATATAATGCTATAACAAAGTCCATCAGAGGGCCCCCACAAAAGGGGATTTGTAACAGTGTCCAGAATGTGGGGTGTCCCGGAAAAACATAGGATATTCTCTCTCCGGGACCCCAAGGTGGGCCACCATAGAGTTGGGAGATAAGGAGCAGGGCCCTTCAAAGTTACTTTGCATATCAGTAGCATGCCAGATTCAAACCTTCCATAGAGCAAGTCCATTGAGAGTCATTTTGCATGTTGATAACACCAAGGTAACATCATACCTCATATGAAAAGATGGTTATTTTGCATATCAACAAGGCTAACCAGAAAGGTTTGCATAACATAAACCCAGCAGGTAACTGGGAAACAGAACCCTGGGTTACAGTACATGTGCATGAGAGCTCAGAGATGGTTCACTCCATGTCAGGGGGGAACAATGCAAAGACCATGTGGGAAGAAAAGGGGAGAAAGGACTCCTGTTAGTGGACCATGAGAAGGTGCCACATGATTTTGGGTTAAGAACTGGAGATAATGGTGACACAGCCGATGGCACTGGGAACTGTTTGTGAGAGGCCTGCCTAGCTGAGCTCAAGAGTTCTGTTCTTTTCCTTCTGAAGGACAGCACCCCAATAGACCTGACTTGGCAAAGGGAGAAAAGGTCAGACTGTGTTTGTTGGTGGGTGTTATAAAGGGATTTTAAGATTTAATGACAACATTTAGCCATTACCCAAAACCTGTACAACTTTTGAATAAATGATTCCTTTCCTTTTCACCAAACTCTGCCATCAAGAGCCATAATTTCTAAGGGTGGTGAACAAAGAGCCTAGAGCACAGAGACCCTGGGGAAGGGATACATTGTTTTAGTAACAATATCTGGGCCCCCCCCCACCCCAAATGGATCCACGTTCAGTAACAATGCATCTCTACTTTAGCCAGTTCTCAGATTCTTTTTAAAATTGTTTTTCTATTACAGTTATCCCATTTTTTCCCCCACTTCCCTCTCCAACCCCACCGACCCCACCCCCATTCCCACAGTCAGTCCCCACCCTGTTTTCCATGTCCATGGTTCATTTATACTTGTTCCTTGACTAGACCCTTCCCCTTCTTTCCCCTGCTTATCCCTCTCCCGCCTCCCATCTAGTTACTGTCAGCCTGTTCCTTTTTCCCATGTCTCTTGTTCTATTTTGCTTGACCTGAAAGAGCTTAAGCAACCATTTTATATCCCTAGGGCTTTGTTCTTTCATCCCTATAAAGCAGCTGGTTTTTGTGAACTCTTGGAATGATGCTCTTATTACAGACTATTTATACAACTAACAAAACCCCTCAAAGTGAATAATTGTACAATTCTTCCCCAGCCGCTAAACTCAATTGTATATTTAAAGCTCAGAATATTTTTCATGTTATGAATCTTATTTCCCCACAAATATCCCTGAAATGCTGCCAGTTTTGGGGTAAGCTCAAGATGTTGATTTTTTTTTTTTTTGATGGTTCATGAACGTTGCTTACAACATGTCCCACCTTGTTTCACTTGGTACAAATATGATATCATCTTGTCTCTGGAGGAGGCTTTCATCTTGAAGGCCCTCCAGAATGCATAATACAGAAGTGTCACATAATGCCTATGGTACCAGCATTCTAATGTGGAACCATCATTTACATGACTAGATATGTCATCTCCTATCTGACATTCGATACCATCTAATGTATCCTAGCCCAAATTTTTATTAAGGGAACACTAACCACCTTCTTGGCAAAAAAAGACTCTAGGTTGTGTCTTGAAAATATCCGCTAATTTCTCTGTGCCTTAGTTTGTTTCACTGAAAAGTAAGTGTTAGTGTTGCGGAAAACGAAACCGGGAAAGACTCACATGGCACCGGGAGTAACGAAGGGAAGGTTTATTTACGTATGCGCGCCCAGTGGAGTACCCTCTCAAAGCCTGGGCCCAGAACGATAGGTCCTCACTCCTTTTACGTTGGGACAAATGGGGAGGGTCTTGGGAGATGTGGTACAGGTCTGAGGAGGGTCCTGGGAGGCATGGTATAGATTTGGCACCAAGGGGTTTACAGAGATGGGAGAGAAGCATTTACAGCATTAGTCAGGGCAAATGGCATTTCATCTTTGGTATCTCAGCCTTGATTCCCTCTGCATTCCCCCCCCTTGATGCCTATGTTATGTGGCATCATCATAGGCATCATTCTGCTCTTCTGGCATTGTATATTCTCTGCTTCTCATGCTCGTGGCTAGGTATCCTTATAGGGCCAATATGCATGCAGTGGTTTTGTGGGTGACCGTGGCCTCTATTGACTGGACTAGGGTCCTTATCACACTGGGACCCATAGTTATGCCCACCACGATCACTAGGAGTGGTCCAACTAGGGGATACAGCCATTGAGCCCATATCCCCAGCTCCCACGGCCAGGGACTGCCTGAACGTTCCCAGGCCTTTTGGATGCTTTCTTGGAGTTCTTTCACCTTCTTCATGACTATGCCAGATTGATTAACAAAATAGCAACATTCTTCTCCAAGGAACAGGCAGGTACCCGCTTGTTCTGCCATTAAGAGATCCAGTGCTCTTCAATTTTGTAGGATAAAGAGTGCGTCTGCTACTTGCTCCATGTCATCACTTATTTTTTGGGAATAATTTGTAGTAAACTCCTACCGAGGTTCCAAGCCCACTGACACCGGCTCCAACCCCGGTGGAGACTCCAATGCCTATGAGAGCTGCAGTGAGGGCTGCTCATTTCCTTCACCCTTGGGGAAGGAGGAAACTAAATACTTCATCACTTGTATAGACATTAACATCTGGAGTCAAAAATACTCATACATAATCCAGTCCAGTTGACCTGTAGGCATCGGTAAGTCACCCAGCCACATAGGAAGAAAATGCCTGAGGGATTGCAAACAGGTTCATTATTTTGTAAGGTTTCATTTTTATGGCATATCCCTCCAGGAACTGATCTGACCTCCAGGGGCACTGGGTGGCCTTCTAGCGGGGATACGCACGTTACATTGGTTTTTGTTTCTAAGAGCCTTACTCCTGTGGCTATAGGACCAAGGAGGATAGTGTTATTTCCTGCATCCCTGTTGTCTCCCAATCAGCTGCGGATGGTACTCTGATGAGTGCCTGCCTTGCAAGGGGTAAGCACACCCAGCAGTCGGGGGCAGGCTTGCTGATGTTCTGGTAAACGGAATAGATTGCCTGGACTATCTGCTTAATCTGCTCAGTTGGGCGGAACTTTTGTGTCACCTCAGCAAACTTAGTCAAGTTAAGCCCCTTATATACCATCCGGGGTTTGGGACTCACTAACCTTTTCTTTACTTCTGCTAGATGGCTTTCCCAGGCTTGGTCCTGCACCCCGCCCCCATCTGAGGTCCCTAATTGGGGGTAATATGACCAACATGCCTGAGTTCCACTTCGTCCTATGTGGTTGCATTTTGGCATAGTCCCATACATTTCTCTGCCATACTGCAGTCTACCTGTCCAGTAAGTGCATTTATTCCAGGTGCAGAGGGTGGCTGGCTTATAACAACCTGCAGGCAGCAAGGTGTGTGATACAAAAGGAGAAGCAGGGGTATCCCAGTAAGTATAGGGAAACCCACCCATCCTTATTCTCTGTGGGGGCTGGCTGCAGGAGCAGGTGGGGTGAGTGTAGGTTGTGCCCCATAGTAATATAGCTATTCCCCCTAGGAGTTGTGGCTACATGCTGGGCTAGAACAAAAGACAGCACAAACACCCAAAGGTCACTGCAAGGCTTAGGTATGCTTGTCCTAGGACCAATCGTTGGCTGAGTGTCCAGTCCATGGGGGTGACAGCTATCAGCCCAGCTCCCAACACAGTTGCTGCTAGAGTGATGGGTGCGAGGGTCCACCAGGAACACTCTCCCATCACTCGCCGCCCTTGGTCTGAGTCCAATGCAGTCTGAGTCAGAGAGGGTGTCTGGAGTCAGGTTCAGCCTTCCATCACTCTTCAGGCTTGCTACTTAGGGCCACTCGCTTGACTCAGCTGTGGTGAACCCAGGGAGTGAGACCTGAAACTTTAAGGGCAGTTGGAGTGGTTAAAATGACAGGGCAAGGCCTCATCCAGGTGGGCTGGAGTGGCTCCCTTTTCCAGTCTTTTACTCATACCTGGCCCCCTGGGCAGAAAGGGTGCACTGGGGCTCCTACGGGAATGGGTTCTCTGCCAAGGGCTGTCCTATGTATCTGGGCTAGTGTTTCCCCTAGCTTTTGCAGAAAGGCTCCTTGTTGCATCTCTCCAGCTATTTTGGGGTCCCCTCTGGGTAGTGGTAGCACTGGTGGGGGGTCCCCCAAAGAGGAGCTCAAAAGGGGTATAACTCGTTTGAGTAAGAGTGTTTCAAACTCGGAGTAAGGCTAGGGGCAAGAAATCTACCCAAGGGAGCCCAGTCTCCTGACAAAATTTGGCCAGCGTGGTTTTCAGAGTTTGGTTCATGTGCTCAACTTTTCCTGAGCTTTGGGGCCTGTAAGCAGCATGGAGGTTTCACTTTATCTGTAACTGATGGCTGAGGTCCTATACCACCTTGGCAACAAAGACCGGCCTATTGTCACTCCCAATTGAAAGGGGGGGTCCATACCGAGTAGAGCTCCTGGTTCTTTTCCGTGTGAGTTGGGTATGCTTCTACCCAGCCTGAAAATGTGCAGATGAATACCAGTAGGTATTTATATCCTCGGCTTGGCTTGACCTCAGTAAAATCTACTTGCAGGTCTTTAAAAGGTGCTGTACCAGACAGCTGAACTCCCGGGGCGCCCTTTGGTCTTCGTTGGGGGTTGTTTCGAGAGCATGTAGGGCACCTAGCACAGACTGAGGCACAGATACTTGGTAGTCTGGCAATATAATAGTACTTAGTGAGTAGTGCTTCCAGGGCCATTTTCCCTAGGTGCGTGAGTTGGTGGCATTCCTGTACTAGTTCATGTGCTGTCCCCCGTGGAACATATAACCTTCCATATGGGAGTTGCCAGAGGCCGTTTGAGGTTTCTTGACATTTCTCTTGGCCCACATGACTTCTTCAGGGGCATACATGAGCCCCTGGAGGTCCTGCTTCAGCAGGGGAAATGCCTGGGTGGAGGGTGCTTTTACTTCTATTTCTCCCCTAGCCGCACCCTTGGCAGCCTCATCTGCCTTTTGATTTCCTTGTATGGTCTCCGTGTTTCCTGTCCTGTGCCCTTTGCAATGTATTACTGCTATTGCCTTAGGTGCCCATACTGCCTCTAACAGCGTAGGATTTCTTCTTTATTCTTTATTTCTTTACCTCCTGTGGTAAGGAGTCCTCTCTCTTTGTGGATTGCCCCATGGACATGTAAGGTGGCAAAAGCATATCGAGAGTCCGTATATATATTAGCTAGCTTTCCCTCTGCTAGTTTGAGGGCTCGAATGAGTGCCCACAGTTCTGCTCTCTGTGCTGACCATCCTGATGGCAGGGCCGCTGCTTCGTGGATTTGGTCAGGGTTTACAACCGCATACCCTGCCTGATGAATTCCGTCTTTCACATAGCTACTACCATCTGTGAAGAGAGTTACATCTGGGCTGGCAAGTGGCTGGTCCCGAAAGGTCAGGCCGGCTTGCATAGACCTCCTCAGTGACCTCCATGCAATCATGTTCAGGTTCTCCCTTGTCCGCTGGAAGAAAGGTGGTGGGATTTAATTTCCACACTGTCTCTTTGGTCACTGGTGAATTTTTGCACAAGAGGCCTTGATATTGCGTGAGCCTGGGATTGGAGAGCCATTTGTGCCCATGTCTGCCCAGGAGGCTGGTGACGGCGTGAGGCACATAGATCTTAATGTCTTGGCCCACGGTCAGCTCATCAGCTTCCCGCAGGAGGGCTACAGTGGCTGCTATGGCGCGCAAGCATGGAGGCCGCCCAGCCGCTACCGAGTCTAGTTGCTTTGATAGATATGCCACTTGTTTCTGCCAGAGCCCCACAGTTTGAGTTAGTACTCCTAGGGCAACCTTATCCTTCTCATGGACGAATAGGTTGAACTCTGGTTATATCCAGTAGTCCCAGGGCTGGGGCCTGCCCCAACTGGGTTTTGATGATCTTGAAGGCATCCTCCTGCTCCGGGCCCCAACAGAGTGGTTCTGAGTCCGCGCCTGCCAGGGCTTGGTACAGCGGCTTCGCCAGGACTGAATAACTGGGGATCCAAATGCGGCAGAACCCAGCAGCCCCAAGGAATTCTCTCAGCTTTCTCCATGTGGTGGGAGTAGGTAAGGGGAGGATGACCTCCTTCCTTTCGGCTCCTAGTGTCCATTTCCCTTGGGTGATAATAAACCCGAGATATTTGACTTGCTGCTGGCAGATTTGAGCTTTCCTCCAGGATGCCTTGTACCCCATTTTTGAGAGCAGTTTTAGGAGGTCGCGGTTGCCTTCCCAGCAGGACTCCTTGGTTGGGGCTACCAGTAGGAGGTCTTCTACGTATTGGAGGAAGACAAGCTCCCCTCCTTGCATTGGGAACATTGCTAGGTCCTTGGTGAGGGCCTCCCCAAAAAGGGTGGGTGAATTCTTGAATCCCTGGGGAAGCCTTGTCCATGTAAGCTGGGCCTTCTGCCCAGTGCGGGGCTCCTCCCACTCAAAGGCGAATAAAGGCTGACTCCGTTTGGCCAGGTGGAGGCAAAAGAAATTGTCCTTCAGATCTAAGCAGATGAACCGCGTGGCTTGAGGGGGTAGCTGCTCAAGGAGAGTGTATGGATTGGGTACGGTGGGGATTGGGTACTGATGGTAGCCTCATTCACGGCTCGCAAGTCCTGGACTGGCCAGTACCCAGTACCATCTGGTTTGTGCACTGGCAACAGTGGTGTGTTCCATGGCAATTGGCATGCCACTAGTATCCTTTCCTGTATGTAGTAATATATCATCTCTGCTATACCACATAGGGCCTCTCGTGGGATAGGGTACTGCTGTAACCGGATCGGGGCTGCCCCTGGCTTTAAGTCTATAATGAGTGGTGCATGGTTGACAGCCAATCCTGGGGTATTGCTCTCCACCCATACTTCTGGGAATCGCTGTCTTAATTTTTCTGCAACCAAATCCGTTGTGTTCAAAGGGGCCGAGTACAACCAGTACTCTTCCTCGTGTGAAACCATAACTAGGAGAGTGAGGCTTCTTCCTGCCTGGAGATTGGTCGAACTATTGGATCGGAAGGTAATCTGTGCCCCTAACTTTGCTAATAAGTCTCTTCCAAGGAGGGGTACTGGACATTCAGGCAGGTAGAGGAATTCATGGGTGACTTAATGGCCCCCTATCTGAACAGTTCAGGCTTGGCAAAAGGGCTTCTGTGCACTGGGCTGTCCCATCGCCCCTACCATTGAGGTTGTCTTCACCGAGAGGGGTGCTACTGATGTGGTGACGACTGAGTGTTCTGCCCTGGTGTCTACCATGAACGGGATCGAATGGCCCCCTATCTGGATGCAGACCATGAGCTCTCGGGGGCCTGTTGTGAGGGAGTCCGGTCTTCCCTAGCTGGAGTCCAGTCCCGCTAAGCTCATTACCGCTGGTGGTTGGGGCTCTGGTGCTAACTGGTCAGGTCTTGGTCTGCTTCGTTTCTTCCAGTTTGGGCACTCCCTTTGCCAATGTCCCTTTTCCTTACAATAGGCACACTGGCCTCGGTCAAGAGGCCGAGTATTCCTTCTCCCTCCTTTTGGAAGTGGGGGGCCCCCTCTATTGGGAGGGGGCGATAGTCCTAGTGCCGCTGCCAAGAGGGCAGCCTTCTCCCTCATCCATTTCTTAGCCTCCTTCTAGGCAGTCTCCTCCCTGTTATTGTACACCTTGTTTGCTATCTCTACCAGTTGGCTAATGTTCATCCCAGCAAATCCTTCTAACTTCTGCAATTTCTTCCAAATGTCTGGGGCTGCCTGGGGTGACAAAGGTAGTGTTCACCATACGCTGGTTGTCCAGGTTCTCAGGGTCAAATGGT
This sequence comes from Mormoops blainvillei, assembly GCA_004026545.1. Lineage (NCBI taxonomy): Eukaryota > Metazoa > Chordata > Mammalia > Chiroptera > Mormoopidae > Mormoops > Mormoops blainvillei. Next base: position 34,001 of record PVJD01013123.1, read on the forward strand.
GTGTAGATCCAGTATGCCTCGCAAAGGCGCTCATAAAAGTCCCCCAGACACTCGTCTGGCCTCTGAGACACAGTGGCAGTTTGGGACATGTTAGTAGGTCTCCGAGCCCCTTCCCACACACTGTGTAGTAGGGCTTCCCGGTACCTCTGGAGAGCTGCTCGGCCTTCTTCTGTGTTATGATCCCACTCTGGCTGGGTTTCTGGAGCTTCCCCTCATGCCCAAGTCTCTGGATCTAACATGCCTGCTGGGGCCATGTTTTGTAGATGCTTCCAGGTCTCCTGCAGGATTCTCCATCGCTCCTCTGAATTGAACAGGGTGAGGAGAAGTTGTCGACAGTCATACCAGGTGGGCCGGTGGGTCTGCATGATAGACTCCATGAGGTCAATTAGGGCCTGAGGTTTTTCTGTGTACGATGGGGTGCGGTGCTTCCAATTTAGCAGGTCAGTGGTGGAGAAAGGTTGGTAGTAGACGATTGGCCTCCCTGGCTGTAATGTCCCATCTAGTCCTACTTGTAGTGGGCCCTGTGTCTCCCGTAGTGGCAACTGAATGGCAGGCCTGGTGGGGTGCAGCCTCCTGGCGACTAGACTGTCAGGGCTGTCACCCTCCTCTGGGGTGTGGGGGGGTGGGGAGAAACGGAGGGAGGAGGCGTCTCCTGGCTGGGTTCTGGACTTGCTGCTTCTGGGACATATGGAGGCAGATGTGCAAACACTGGGGGTTCCTCATCAGGGGTTCCCTGGTAAATAGGGTGTTTCCACGTGCCGGCAGACTGGGCAATCAGGACACATGATCCTCCACATTTAAGATTAGGTGCCGATCTAGCCCGCGCTTGGCCTCAGGGTCCATTCTCTGTTGTGACTTTCTTTCTCTGCAGATTCTTTGCACAATCACGGAGCCACACTGGCATTTGCTTGGCCAATTCCTGCCATCAGTCTATGTACTGGTACTGGCCAGGGCGTCCCGGTCTCTCTGTTACTTTGATGTGGACTGCACTAATGGTCCCTAAATCTAGTGTACCTTCTGGGGGCTACCCTACCCCAAATGTGGGCCATTCTAATTCACAGAGGGTGACCAGGGTGCCTGGATTCATGGCGGGGGGGGGTGGGGGGAGTCAATGTCATAATCAGCCTTAAATCTTCTAAAGTTTCTAACCATACAGTCTAGCACAGTGTGAGTGGACTGCCTCCCTCCCATGTTTCCCGCCCCTCTCGGTGCAGACAGACAAAGGGTGGGGGTGCCTCCAGCCAGAGACCACTCAGACGCCCGCCTGACATCTTTCTCTCGCGAGAAACTTAGGCCCATCTTAGCTAAGGCTGCCCGTTTAGAGTCCAGGTTACTCAGCCATTATGCCATATGACGGCGCCCAGGAATCGCAGGTTAGGGCCCTCTCAGACTCCGTAGATAGTCACCGTGGAGCCACAGATCAGGTTTCAGGCACAAGCGGCTGTACCAGCACTCACTGGCTCAATCACACAGAGATTATGCAGTCGGCCTCCCACCCTTGGGAAAGCCCTTCCTGGGGGACCTCGCGGTCCTGCGGTCCCGGGAGGTAATCAGCCTCCCCTTCCATCCAGTGGGACTGGCCTGACTCCGGTGCTACCCTGGGCAACTCACCCAATCCTGACGCCACGTGGCTCCTGAATTCCGTTCGCTCTCCCTGCGGTCCGGCTTAAGGTTCAGTCACCGGGTGTCATCCAGAGAGACCCTGGCATAGAACAGGTCCCAGAAAGAGTCGGGTGGCACCTCCCTGTTTGTCGCTGGGCCTCCCAGGGCAGCCCACTCACCCTCCCCACCAGAGGCAATTCGCCTGCACGAATGGGTCATTTCCTGGTCAGGGAACCAAAATGTTG
>PVJD01013124.1:0-35837 GCA_004026545.1 Mormoops blainvillei
AGTAGCTTTGGGGAGAGAACTGAGGAAGCAACTACCAGGATCCTGGTGCTGAGTCATCCCCCATATGGCAGGAGCCATGTTGCTCAGGCAGACCTCACCCCTGAGTAGAATCAACCTGAGGGGAAGCAATAGCTCTACCTACAGGAGTCACTCTGCCCCACTCTGTGGTGCTTAAGCATGACTGCTGATTACAGTGACTAGATTAACAACTTAAAGGGTCAGCCATGGACAATGGATCCTTGGTAGTCTCAAACAGGCTGCCTAAAGCCAGACAGGGTCACCATCTGACATCACCAGAGGTAGATCCAGAAATAAAAAATGATGGTAATTACTAGATGTTACCAAGATGAATTCCAATGCACTCTTCTTCATGATTTACAATATTTTCTCTCCTGCAAAGCCTTTTAACATTCATTTCTTGTCATACAAGTTTAGGCACATTGTCACTGGATTTTATATTAGAGTTTATTTAAAATCTCATATTTTGCTCCTCTCCTCTCCTACACCATTATACCTTCTTCATTCCTTTCATTATTTTTATTTTAAATTTTGTTTTCTCTCTTGCTACTTCTTACCATTCTGAACTCTTTCTATTTCTCCCCCCTCCAGTCTGTCTAAACCATTTTCCTTGTCATCAATCATCTCACATTTTTTTCTTGTTCTTAAAATACCCTTGATCTCTCTCCAACTGTATCAATCCTTGCTCATTGGTTATGGATAGGGTGCTTGTTGCATTTCTTCAATTAGACCTCTATATATTCAGAATTTTGGAAAAATCACAAATTTTACCATTCCCCTTATTTAGTCCATTCTTCCTTCCTCCTACCCTTTCTTTTTTTTTTTTTTTTGGTCTCACAATTTAATTTTCCCTGGCTTAGCCTAGTTTTCATTCCTCACTTTTAGCATTCATTCTCCCTCTATCATCTCAAAATCACTTCCCTTTACTTTAGAGAACACTTAAGCTTTACTTTCTGTCTATTTTCCCTCTTATTCCCATCCCACCTATATTAATCTTAGCTCATTTGTTATTTATAGTGCTATGGTGGTACTTTTTCTACTATTTGATTCCTATACATTTTATTTATTTACTTTTTTCTTTTTTCTTTTTCTTTCCCTCTCTCACTGTATTTTTTTTAATTCTGTTTAAACCAAATACTATATGCTTACGTTCTCTTGTTTTGTTCCACATTCTTCATCCTCTTTTATATTTATGATGTAAATTTTACTTTCTTTCTCTGTTTTCTTTGTCTCTATTCTTTATTCTTATTATTACTCTTCCTCATTCTACCCCATCATAATCATTTTTATTTGTTAATCATCTCATATTCATTACTCCTTTTTTATAATAGTCTTAATCACTTTACACTCTTATTAAAACTGGTTCATTTGCTGCTAACAGAGTGATTGTGGGTGGGGTTTATATTTGCAGGTGTGGGTTTGTTTCCTGGGCTGAGTGGTTTTGTTCTGGCAACATGTGAACAATAGCATACAAGATGTAGTGTGTAGAATGACAGTCAGCCAGACAGTCAGTCAGTCAAACAGATTGAAGGAAACAATCCATCAAAAAGATACTACCCTAGTAAACATATATGCACCCAACATAGGAATACCCAAATATATAAGGAAAATCTTGGAGGGCTTCAAGAAAGATATTGATAGGAATACACTCATATTAGGGGCTTTTAACACCTCATTGTCAACAATGGATAGATCTCCCAAGGAAAGAATCAACAAGAATATTGTGGTATTGAACAACAACTTTAGATCAAATGAACTAAATTGATATATACAGAATTTTCCACCCCAAAGAAGCAAAATATATTCTTCTCAAATATATATGGAATATTTTCAACTATACATGGAATATTTTCAAATTTAGACACATGGAAGGTCACATAACGAGCCTCAACAAAGAAAATTTAAATCATATCAAGAATTTTCTTAGATCGCAATGGTTTGGAACCAGAAACCACCCACACTGAAAAAACTCAAAAACATTCAAATTCATGGAGACTGAGTAAAAATGCTATTGTGTAATGAATGGGTTAACAATGAGATCAAAGAAGAAATCAAAAAGTACCTAAACAAATGAAAACAAACACACAACAGCCCAAAACTCTGGGATATAATGAAGGCATTCCTGAGAAGGAGAAAAAAAAAAGACAGAGGACCCGAATAAGTAAATCAGAGACAAAAGAGGAGAAATTACAACCAATACCACATAAATACAAAGAATTGTAAGAAATTACTAAAAACAACTATATGTCAAGGAACTTGATACCTCAGTGAAATGGACACATTTCTAGAAACATATAACCTTCCAAAACTGAATCAAGAAGAATCATAAAGCCTGAATGGGTGTGAATTAGAGAAATTGAAGCAGTAATCAAAAAACTCCTGGTACACAAAAGCACTGTACCACAAGGTTCCCCAGGTCAATTTTACCAAACATTCAGGGAAGAACTCACTACTGTCTTTCCCAAACTATTCTAAAAATTTCAAGAAGAGGGTAGCCTCCCAATCTCTTTTTATGAGACCCACATTATCCTAATTCCAAAACCAGGTAAAAACACAGCAAAGAAAAGAGACTACAGACCAATATCATTGATGAACATAGATGCCAAAATCCTCAAAAAAAATATTGGCAAACCACATGCATCAATACATTAGAAAGATCATATACCATGATCAAGTGGGATTCATCCCAGGGTTTCAAGGATGGTACAATTATCACAAATAACAAAACATAACACACCACATAAGCAAAAGGAAAGACAAAAATCACATGATCATATTAACGAATGCGGAAAAAGCATTTGACAAAGTACAGCACCCATTTATGATAAAACACTCAGCAAAGTGGGAGTAGAGGGAGCATACTACAACGTAATAAAGGCCATGCATGAAAAACCTACAGACAACATCATACTGAATGGGCAAAAACTAAAATCTTTCCCACTAAGATCAGGATCAAGATGAAGATGTCCACTTTCCCCACTTTCATTCAACATAGTGTTGGAACTTATAGTCATAGTGATCAGACAAGAAAAAGAAATAAAGGACATCCAAATTGGAAAGGAAGTAAAACAGTCATTATTTGCAGATGACATGATATTGTACATAGAAAACCATATAGGCTCCATGAAAAAACTAATTGACTTAATAAGTGAATATGGCAAAACAACAGGATACAAAGTCAATATTCAGAATCAAAGACACTTTGGTACACCAAAAATGAAACATCAGAAACAGTAACTAGGAAAATATCCCCCTTATTATAGCAACAAGAAAAATAAAGTACCTAGAAATAAACTTAACAAAGGAGGTAAAAGGAGTGTAATAAAAAAAAAACCCTACAGAACACTGAAAGCAGAAATTAAAGTAGATACAAACAAATGAAAACATACCATGTTCATGGATTGGAATAATGAACATCATCAAAATGTCCATATTGCCCAAAGCATTTTATATATTCAATGCAATCCCTATTAAAATACCAATGACATATTTCAAAGATTTAGAATAAATATTTCAAAAATTTTATGGAACTAAAAATGACCCCAAATAGCCTCAGTAATCTTGAGAAAGAAGAAGTAGAACAGATCACAATTCTGGATATCAAAGTATACTACAAGGCCACTCTAATCAAGAGTCTGGTAGTGGCATAAGAAAAGGCACAAAGATCAATGGAACACCATCTAGAGCCCAGAAACAAACCAATGTCTCTTTGGGCAATTAATATTTGGCAAAGGGAGCAGAAGCAGAATATGGAGTAAAAATAGCCTCTGAAACAAATGGTGCTGGGATATCTGGACAGGTACATGCAAATACATGAAACTAGACCAACTTACACCATACACCAAAATAAACTCAAAATGGATAAAAGATTTAAACATTAGCTGTGACACTAAAAAAGCCCTAGAGGAAAACATCAGCAACAAAATTTGAGATATCCCACATGACAATATATTCACTGATACATCCTCAAGGGAAAGGGAAATACAAAAAGAATAAACCAATGGGACTACATCAAATTACAAAGCCCTTCACAGCTAAAGAAAACATCAAAATGAAAAGGAAATCAACTGTATGGGAGAACATATTTGCCAATGATACTCCAGATGTGATTTTATCTCCAAAATATATAAAGAACTCATATGAGTCAATTCCAGGAAGACAAAAAATCCAATTAAAAAATGGGCAAAGGATCCAAACAGACACTTCTCCAAGGAGGACATACAGAGGGCCCAGAGGCACATGAAAGGATTCTCAGCATCACTAGTCATCAGAGAATTGCAAATTAAAACACCAATGAAATACCTCCTCACACTGGACATAATGGTCATCATTAACAAATCAACAAACAACAAGTGCTGGTGAGGATGTGAAGAAAAGGAAACCCTAGTGCACTCTTGGTTGGCATTCACACTGGTGCAGCCACTGTGGAAAACAGTATGGAATTTCCTCAAAAAATTAAAAACTAAACTACTTTTTGACCCAGTGATTCCACTGCTGGGATTATGCCCTAAGAATCCAGAAATACCAATTCAAAAAACCTACGTGCCTGTGTTTATGGCAGCATTATTTACAATAGCCAAGTGCTGGAAATATCCTAAGTGCCCATAAGTAGATGAGTGGATAAGAACACTGTGGTACATTTCCACAATGGAATACTACGCAGCAGAAAGAAAGAAGGAACTCCTACCTTTTGTGCCAGCATGGATGGAACTGGAGAGTAGTATTCTAAGTGAAATAAACCAGGTGGTGAAACAAAAACACCATATGATCTAACCTATAACAGGAACCTAATGAACAAAACAAACAAATGAGAAAAATATAACCAGAGGTATGGAAAGAAGAAACAAACTGACAGGCACCAGAGGGGTTTGTCGAGGGTCATAAGGGAAGAAAGAAGGTGAGGGATCTACTTAAAGGACAAGTATAAATGACCCATGGACATGGAAAGAAAGTTGGTTGTTGACTGTGGGAGCAGGGGGTGGTCACGGCAGGGGTGAACAATGGGGGAAAACTGGAACAACTGTAATAGAACGATAATAAAAAATAAAATAAAATAAAATAAATCATATAAACATGCATTAATGTTTAGTGCCCTGCAAAAACCCATTCAATGTCCATTATTCTTGGCATAAAATCCAAATTTATCATGAATTCTTTTTTAAAAATTTGTATTTTATTGTTTATGTTATTATAGTTGTCCTGAATTTTCCCCCCTTATCCCATATACCAAGCACCCCCAATCCCTCAGGCAATCCCCACACTATTCTCCGTATCTATGGGTCATGCATATATGTCCTTTGGCTTCTCTATTCCCTAAACTATAGTTTATATTCTCATGACTATTCTATAACTACCAAATTGTACTTCTTAATCCCTTCAATTTTTGACCCATTCCACTAACCTCGCCCCATCTGGCACCAACAAAACATTATCTGTATCTATGGTCATGTTTCTGTTCTGCTTATTTATTTTGTTATTTGGAATCAATTGTTGATAGACATGTATTTATTGCCATTTTATGGTTCATATTTTTGACCTTACTGTTCTTAGAGAAGATCCTTTAACATTTCATATAATACTGGTTTAGTGGTGATGAGCTTCTTTAGCTTTTTTGGGGGGGAGAGAAGCTCTTTATCTGTCCTTCAATTCTAACTGATAGCTTTGTTAACTAGGGTATCTTGGTTGTAGGTCCTTGCCTCTTATCACTTTGAATATTTCATGCCAATCTCTTCTAGCCTGAAAAATTTCTTTTGAGGAATCAACTCGCAGTCTTATGGGATCTTCCTTGTAGATACTAACCGCTTTTCTCCCGCTGCTTTTAAGATTATCTATTTGCCTTCTCCTTTGGTATTTTATTATGATATATCTTGGTGTGGGCCTCTTTGGATTCATCTTGTTTGGAACTTTTTCTGCTTCCTGGACATGCATGTCTATTTTCTTCACCAATTTAGAAGAGTTTTCTGTCATTATTTTTTTCAAATAGGTTTCCGATTTCTCGCTCTGTCTATTCCCCTTCTGGCACCCCTATGATGCAAGTGTTGAAACACTTGAAGTCTTCCAGAAGTGCGTTACACTATCCTCATTTTTAAAATTCTTTTTCCTTCTTGCTGTTGTGATTGGTAAATTTTTGCTTCCTTATTTTACAAATTGCTGATTTGATTCTCAACTTCATCCACTGTACTGTTGATTCCCTGTAAATTGTTTATTTCAGTTAGTGTATCTTCATTTCTGACCAGATTTTTTAAGCTGTTGACGCCCTCAGACTTCTTTGAGCATCCTTATAACCAGTGTTTTGAACTCTGTATCTAGCGGATTAATTATTTCCATTTTGTTTAGTAGTTTTTCTAGAACTTTATTTTATTCTCTTTCATTTGGGCCATGTTTCTTTGTCTCTTCATTTTGGCAGCCTCTGTGTGTTTGTTTCTATGTATAAAGTTGAGTTGCTACATCTCCCAGGATTGGTAGACTTACCTAATGTAGTAGGTGTCCCATAGACTCCAGTAGCACAACCTCTCTATTTACCCAAGTTGGGTACTTAAGGTGTGCCCACTCTGTGGGTTGTGATACCCTACTCGTACAGTTGAGCCTTGATTTCTGTTGGCACATCTAAAGTTAGGCACTGCCTATATTCTGTTCAAGGTCGCATTGTACAAGCTACAAATCAACCTGAAGATGGCTGCTACTTGTGCTGGGATTTTAGAGGCCAAGACGTGAACCATGACCTGCTGCTGCTAGTGCCAGGTCTGAAACAATTTAGCAAGAGGTATGGGGATCACTGAAGCCAGATGTTGCTCATTTGAGAGAATTTAGGAGAGTCTGAAGCATGGGCTAAGATAATCCATTTGTATGGAAAAGCCACTGGAAACACTTTGAGCGGGCACAAAAGTTGGGTGGGTCAGGAAATCAGCAAATCACCAGGGTGTGGAAAAGAGTGTGAGCCAGCTTGATAAAGTCTCAGCTATGGCACCTGCCAGCCACCTCTTTGGTTCTGTGGGGTAAAGGGCTCAGAAAAGGAACAATGACATCTGCCAGCACTTCCATCTGGGAGAAAGCTTCTCCCCAGCTGTAGCCTTGATGCTTGTCAGTTCCTCCCTATATGTCTCTGATGCTTTTCAATCCGCAACCCCCATGCTGGACCTCAGAGGGAGTGAGTCTGAGTAAGTCTATGCTTGGGCCCTTTAAGAGGAATTGCCTGGGACTCCAGAACTTTCGTCTTCCACAGCCTTAATCCCTGGTGGATTTTACAACCAGACGTTATGGGGACTTATTTCCCCGGCACTGTAACCCCGGCCTGGGAAGCCTAGTGTGGGACTAAGATTTCTCACTCCTGAGGTATTCCTCCTGATTTTTATCTGCTACCCATAAGTGTAGGACCAGCCCATTCCATATTTTCATCCCTCCTACCAGTCACAATGTGGTTTCTTCTTTAATCCATAGTTGTAGGACTTCCTTTCAGCTCAATTTCTGATGGTTGTGAATGATGCTTGTTCTATAGGTTAGTTGTAATTTTGACGTGGTTGTGCAAGGAAATGAGCCATGTGTGCCTACACTATCATCTTGACAGGAAGTTCCCAACATAAAGTCTTACAAGCTTATCAACTGGTAGCTGCCTATAACTACAGTCTTATCTTATGCCACAATCTGCCTCATACTTTGGAACCAGGCATTGACTTTATTGCCAAGTCCTCAATGGGTCTTTCTTTAGAATACTTCAGGCAATTCAGGTGTGCTAGATTCCCTGTTAAAACATTTTCCCCTCACTCTTTTTTTAATATATAATCTTTATTATATTTCTTCCATTACCATTTAGTCCCTTACACCCTTACCCCCTAGCAATAACCACCCTGTTGTCCATATCCATGAGTCCTTTTTCCTTTTTGCTCAGCCCCTCCACCTGTTAACCTCCACCCTGCTAGCTGTCATCTGTTCTCCATCTATGAGTCTCTCTCTGTTTTGCTTGTTATTTCAGTTTGTTCAATAGATTGCACATATGAGTGAAATCATATGGTATTTGTCCTTCTCTGACTGGCTTATTTCACTTAGAATAATGTTCTCCAGGGCCATGTATACTGTTGAAAAAAGTAAAATTTTCTCCTTTTTTACTGCCAAGTAGAATTCCGTTGTGTAAATGTCCCATAGTTGTTTTATCCACTCATCTATTGATGGACGTTTGGGCTGCTTCCATTTCTTAGTGATTGTAAATAACATTGCAATGAATATAGGGGTGCTTATGTTATTTAAAATTAGGGTTTTGGGTTCCTTTGGTATATAACCTGAAATGAGATAGCTGGATCAAAAAGATGATCCATTTTTAATTTTTTGAGGTATCTCCATACCGCTTTCCACAGTGGGGCACCAGTCTGCATTTCCACCAATGGTGCAAAAGGTTCGCCCTTTCTTCACATCCTTCACATCCTTCTAGTATTTGTTTGTTAATTTATTAATGATAGCCATTCTGACGGGAGTGAGATGGTGTCTCATCATCTTTTTTATTTGCATTTGTCTGATGATTAGTGTTGAGCATTTTTTCATGTCTATTGGTCATCTGTATGTCTTTGGAGAAGAGTTTATTCAGGTTCTTCCCTCATTTTTTAATTGGATTATTTTGGTTTTTTGGTGTTGAATTTGTTAGGTAATTTCTAAAGTTTGGATATTAACCCCTTACCAGATATACAAATGAACATGCTCTCTCATTCTTTGGGTTGTCTTTTCATTTTGTTGATGATTTCCTTTGCTCTGTAAAAACATTTTAGTTTGATGAAGTCTCGTTTGTTTATCTGTTCTTCAGTTTCCCTTGCCTGGGTAGATGTATCCAGTAAAACATTTGTGCGAACAAAGTCCAAGATTTCCCAGCCTCTGTTTTCTTCTAGGATTTTTATGGTTTCGGGTCTAACATTTAAGTCTGTGATCCATTTTGAATTCATTCTCAATTGTGGTATAAGAAGGTGGTTCAGTTTCATTTTCCTGCACATATCTGTTCAATTTTCCCAACACCATTTACTAAATAAACTATCTTTAGCCCACTGTATGTGCTTGCTTCTTCTGTCAAATATTAATTGACCATGGAGACATGGGTGTATTTCTGGGCTCTCTATTCTGTTCCATTGATCTACGCATCTGTTTTTATGCCAGTACCATGATGTTTTGATCACTATGGCCTTACAGTATAGTATATTAGGTAGCATGAACCTCTAACTTGGTTCTTCTTTCTCTGGATCAGTGTTGCTATGTTGGGCCTTTCATAGTTTCAGGTATTTTTTTGAAATATTCCCCCTAGTTATCTGAAATAGGTCCCTGAAATCTTGATAGGAATTGCATTGAAGCTATTGATTGCTTTGGGTAGTATGAATATTTTAATGATGTTAACTCCTCCCATCCATGAATACAGTATGTGCTACCACTTATTTGTATCATCTTCAATTTCTTCCTTAAATATCTTATAGTTTTCCAAGTACGGGTCTTTTATCCCATACTTGGTTTGGTTAGGCTTGGTTAGGTTTATTCCTAGGTACTTTATTCTTTTTGAAACAGATGTGATTGGAATTGTTTTCTTAATTTCCCTTTCTGTTAGTTTGTTATTGGCATATAAAAATGCAACTGATTTCTGAATAATAATTTTGTATCCTGCTACTTTGCTGAATTCATTTATCGGTTCTAGTAGTTTTCTAGTGGAATCATTGGGGTTCTCTAAGGACAGTATCATGTCACCTGCAAATAATGACAGTTTTACTTCTTACTTTCCAATTTGGCTGTCTTTTATTTTTTCTTCTTGTCTGATTTCTGTGGCTAGGACTCCCAGTATAATATTGAATAAGAGAGGTGAAAGCAGACATCCCAATCTTGTTCCTGATCTTAAGGGGAACACTTGTAGTTTTTGCCAATTGAGTATGATGCTGGCAGTGGTTTTGTCATAGATGGCCTTTATTATGTTCTGGTATGTCCCCTCTATTCCCACTTTGCTGAGAGTTGTTATCATAAATCGGTGCTGGATTTTATCAGAAGCTTTTTCTGCATCTATTCATATGATCATGTGGTTTTTATCCTTCTTTCTGTTTATGCAGTGAATCACATTTATGGATTTGCGAATGTTGTACCATCCTTGCATTCCCAGAATAAATCCCACTTGATCATGGTGTATGATCTTTTCGATGCATTGCTGTATTTGGTTTATTAATATTTTATTTAGGATTTTAGCATATGTGTTCATCACTTAGCTTACTTCTTATCATTTCCTATACCTCAGTATAAGTATAGTATAAATTTCCTATACCTCAGTATAAAGATAGATCTTTAGGAAGACCTCAAAAATCTAAAATTTTGTTAATCCCACTTGTTATATAATCCTACTGCAATATATATTTCTCCCTTCAATAAACTCTTGACATTTTAAGCAGTCTCCTCCACAATCTGTTTTGTTCATCACTGTGCAACACCTGAAGAGTTCCTAGTACATAGTAGGTGCTTAGCAAGTACTTGTTTAATGAACTTATGACACTAAAGTTCAGCTTTTTTTTTAATTGCAAATAAAAGGTGTTCATTTTACACTCTTATAAAGAATTATTTTTTATCCTCACCTGAGGATATGTTTTTATTGATTTTAGAGAAGAAGGGAGTGAGTCAGAGAGAACCATCAACCAGTCACCTCCCATATGTACCCCAACTGGAGATCAAACCCACAATCTAAGTATGTGCCATGACTGGGGATGGATTCTACAACATTTTGGTGTATGAGACAATTCTCCAGACTGAGCCACTCAGCCAGGGATAAAGCATTCTTATGTATACCATCACATTAAACATCACAAAATTATAATGAAGAAAAAAGAAGCAAACGGACTTTATTTTATTCCTTCTCTGCTTCTGTGAATTATGATGTGCACATATTTACCATGACATTCTGTTATCTTGAATTAATGTCTGAAATATATACTTATTTATTTCTTCTGTTTTGTATCTCGGATTTGAACATCTAAAAGAGACTTCATACCAAAATCAGGAATGTGAAGGATTTATATTTTTTAATGAAACTTAATCATATCTGTTATATCTAAGTGGTAGGCTGCTATTCCTCATAACGTGCCTTAGCATCAACCTCTCCAGGAAGACTCCCCTAAGCCGGATCCCAATAGAGTTCATGACACCTTCATGGGGGTTATACTGGAATTTTTTGCATACTTCTGATATTACATATGCTATTTTTGTTTCTATCACTTATGCCTGTTAGACTGTAATCTCTATGAGGATGCGTACTAAGCTTTATCCATTTCTATATATCAACTGTTAGCATAGTGTCTGGTACCAAGTAGATTGTCACTTCACAATTGCTGTACCATCAAACTATATTAACATGCCCTCTTGTCTACAGTTAATTTTCATATAATGAAACATGGATAGGTAAGTTTTTTGTTGTAGTAGTGGTGGTTGGGATCAGGATTCCTGGTCAAAATACAGTAATAACAAAACTTATTATTTAAATGTTGGACCCTAAGGAGGATCCAGTAAGATGGTAAACTGTATATAGTTGTCTAGTTTTAATCTCCCAAAATCCCACTAAAAATTTGGGTAAAAAGCTTTTAAATACATAAACTCCAAAGTCCTGGAAGACCATTAGAATAGATAATAGCAAATTTTTTGAAATAGAAAGCAGAGAATTAATGTTAGTTGACTTAGTAAACTGAGATGATAAAGACATCAGGAAGTACTGGAGAATGCTGAGAAATAACCCAATTTATAATCCAATGTTCTCGTAAGAGTCAGAAATTGACAACACTGGGTAACTTTGGAACTGAAAGTTAAGGGGAAAAAAGCTTAAATTACAGTGTTTGGCTGAAGCTATTTGAAAAACTATTTTTTTAAATACTTAAAACAAGGTGCTCCTTTTTTATTTTTTTATTTTTTTATTTATTGACTTCAGAGAGAAAGAGGAATGGGGGAGAGAGATACACATTGATTTGTTGTTGCATTTATTTAGGCTTTCATTGGTTGCTTCTTGTATGTGCCCTGACTGGGAATTGAACCCACAACCTTGATATATCAGGATGATGCTCTAATCAACTGAGCTACCTGACCATGACTATGAAAAGGCATTTAATCTAAAACAATCCTCTCCCTCATTCCAGAGAACTAGATAAGTGCTTTTCCTCTATGTCCACAAAAGTCTAGATATTTATTCTCCAGCTATGGGTAAAAAATAGAGGGTCACTGAACTGGAACACACCAGGCACAGTGAACCTAGACACTACCTAAAACAATGGAATTAAGCAACTATATGCTTTGTAAATTGATTGTTTCCCTCACTAAGGTTGCAGAACACTGGCATCACCCTCCAGGCAAGAGATTGGGAGAGTCTTAACTAGAGAACCTTATGAGCCCAGAAAGGCAAAGTAAATATGGAGCTAGCAGAGGGTTACAAATGAACAGCCTATCCAGACACTGAATAAACAAGCTACATGTCAGGCTCTGACATGCAATCATCGCTCTCAAATATGAGCACACAACCAAGGGTTAGCAAACCCTGTAGAAAATATCCAACATGTAAGTTAGAGACAAGAATAAAAACTAAAACAAACAACTTATAAAAATAATAATATTTAAAACAGAACAAAAAGAAACTCGAAATAGATAACTACTTATGCAAGAAAAAAACTTCAAAAAACCATCAATGATATACTCAGAAAAGGCATTATATATGTATTAAGCAGGAACAGGATGCTTTAAAAGGAATATTCATACAATAGTGATCAAAGAACTCTTGGAAACTAAATAAATAATAACAGAGGAAGAAGTTTCAGATAATTAACTTTAATACTATGTTATTTTTCTGGGTTTTTGTGATGTTCATGGTATACGTCAATTTTTTTCTCTTTTTAAATGTACTTTAATGATAATGCTATTACAGTTGTCTCATTTTTTCTCTACCCTTTATCCTCCTCCACCCTGCACCCACCCTCCTTCCAACAACCCCCTCCTTAGTTCATGTCCATGGTTCATACCTGTAAGTGGCGTCTCCCTTTCCTATACTGTTCTTAACCTCCCCCTATCTATTTTGTACCTACCATTTATGCTTCTTATTCCCTGTACCTTTTCCCCCATTCTCCCTGCGCTCCCTCCCCACTGAAAACCCTCCATGTGACCTCCATTTCTGTGATTCTGTTCTTGTTCAGCAGTTTGCTAAGTTTGTTTTTGTTTCTTTTTTTTTTTTAGGTTCAGTTTTTGATAGTTGTGAGTTTGTTGTCATTTTACTGTTCATAGTTTTGATCTTCTTCTTTTTCTTAGATAAGTTCCTTTAATATTTCGTGTAATAAGGGCTTGGTGATGATGAACTCCTTTAACTTGACCTTATCTGGGAAGCACTTTATCTGCCTTTCCATTCTAAATGACAGCTTTGCTGGATAGAGTAATCTTGGATGTAGGTCCTTGTCTTTCATGACTTTGAACACTTCTTTACAGCCCCTTCTTGCCTTAAGGTTTCTTTTGAGAAATCAGCAGATAGTTTTTTTTTAATGGCTTATGAAATGTTTTTAATTTTTTGCCATATTTTATTAAGTATGCTATTACAGTTGTCTTATTTACCCACCCTTTATCCCCTGCACCCTGCACCCCATCCCATCATCCCCACACCTCTTAATCAATGTCAATGGGCTGCACACACCAGTTCTTTGGCTTCTAAATTTCCCACACAACTCCCAGCCTCCCCCTACCACTCTTTTTTTTGTCAACATTTCTCTGCTACCATTTTCCCCATCCCCACTCACCCACACCCAACCTTAATCCTTCCCCCATTTGGCTTTCTCGATGTCTTACGGGAACTCCTTTGTAAGTAACTGTCTCCTTTTTTCTTACTGCTTTTAAGATTCTCTCCTCATCTGTAATCTTGGGTAATGTAATTATGCTGTGTCTTGGTGTGTTTCTCCTTGGATCCAACTTCTTTGGGATTCTCTGAGCATCCTGGACCTGCATGTCTATTTCCTTCACCAGATTGGGGAAGTTTTTCTTCATTATTTTTTCAAATAAGTTTTCAATTTCTTGACTTCGTCTTCTCCCTCTGACACCCCTATGATTCAGATGTTGGGATGTTTAAAGTTGTCCCAGAGGTTCCTCAGCCTCTCCTCACCTTTTTTTTTCTTTAATTCTTGTTTTTCCATTCTGTCCTGGTTGAGTGTTTATTTCTTCTTTTTGTTCCAAATTGTTGATTTGAGTCCAATTTCCTTCCCTTCACTGTTGGTTCCCTGTATATATTTTATTTCACTTTGCATTGCCTTCACTTCTTCCTCTATTTTGTGTCTGTTCTCAATCGTTTCTGTAAGCATCCTGATTATCAGTGTTTTGAACTCTGCATCTGATAGGTTCTCTGTCTCCTCGTTGCTTATTTGTTTTTCTGGAGTTTTGATCTGTTCTTTCATGTGAGCCATATTTCTTTGCCTAGCCACACCTGTTACATTGTAAGTGGTAGAGCCTTAGGTATCTGCCAGTGCAGGGCAACCCACTTCTGCTGCAACGTTACACTGTATATGGGGGAGGGGTCAGAGGGAACAATGACGCTTGCTCAGCTGTCGCCAACTCTCCATCACTTTCTTTGCTTCCCACAAGTGGATTATACGCTTTCATGTGCTGATTCCTGCATGGGTGGCCTTGTGTATGTTCTAGGATCCTGTGGGCCCCTCTAACAGACTCCTGTGAAGCCGTGAGTTTCTCCTGCTGCCACAACCACGATAGGTTTTACAACCAGAGGTTTTGAGGCTTTAGTTTCTTGCACTGCAACCCTGGGTTGCATGGTCTGTCTTGCTCCCCAGTTGTTCCTCCCAGCTTATCCGCATGTGAATGTTGGACATCCTCATCCACCAACCGCTGCCTTGTCATGTGTTCTCATTGCCCTAGCCTCCTGTCTCCACCTATCCTACCAGTGTGTATGAATGTTTCATTCATTAACTCTTTGGTTTTCAGACTTCCATGCAGTTGGATTTTCTGGCAGCTCTGATTGTTTTTTGTTTTTAAATTGGTTGTTATTCTTCTTTTGACTGTACAAAGAAGCGAGGCTTTTCTATCGATGCCTCCATCTTGGCTGGAAGACAGGAAAAGCAACAATTGGGCTTTTTAAAGGCAAATAAATAACTAGTTGCATGCCAGTTTTTAACATTTGTAAATTTTGTAATTGTTTCTTTTGTTATAAACAAATATTCTCATTTAACCAAATACCTCATTTTGTTTTTGTAATTTTGTGTTCACTTTCCTGAGGTAGGCCTCAACATTATATAGAAACTTTAGGCCTCTCAAAACCTGTGTCTGCCCCAATGGCAAATCCATATTTTCATTGCTCATGTCAAAACTATTAAAGTTATTTGACTCCTCCTCTTTAACTCACAGCATGTTCAATCTGTTAAGAAATCTTGTTGGCTCTGACTTCAAAATATATGTGTAACTTGACCACAGCTACCACCCTGGTCTGAACTACCTGAATTCTTGAAAGATCCACTTAACCTTGTTTTCACCCATATCTCAATAGTATATATGAGTTGTTTTCAACAGAGAATTTTCCTTCTTAAAATCTATGTCAGCCCTGGCTAATGGGACTTGGTTGGAGTGTTGTCCAGTAACAGAAAGGTTGAAGATTAGATTCTTTGTCAGTACATATACCTAGGTTACAGGTTCCATCCCCAGCCAGGGCACATATGGGAGGCAACCAATCGATGTTTCTCTCTCTCCCTTCCTCTCTCTCTAAAAACAATTTTAAAAACATCCTTGGGTGAGGATTAAAAAAAAAAACACCTAAGTCATATAATGTCATTTTTCTGCTCAAACCTTCCCACATGTCTCTCCATTCACTTGAACTGACCCCACATTTCTTGTCTGACCTCCTATTGAACTATTTTCTCTTTGGTTCACTCTGATCCAGTCACACCAAACCCTTTGCTATTCCTAGGGAATACCAGACATGATGCTCTCACCTTAAGGCTTTTACACCAACTGTTCCTTCTTCTTGATATGCTCTAGATAACTGCAACATAATCTCCTTAAACTCTTTCAAGTCTGCATAAATGTTACTATCTCAAAGAGGCCCATCTAGACGACTGTCTTTGAAATTCCAACCCAGTCCTCCTCTCCTGCTTTATGCCCTGACACTCTCAAACATGCTTTCTCTGCCCTCTTTATTTAATAACACTTTTCACCTACTAACATATTATATAATGCATTTATTATGCTTGCTGTTTATTGTATGTCTTTTCCCATTATAATGATAGCTACATGTGAGTAGGGATTTTATTTGGTTCATTGATATAGCACAAACACCTAAAACAGGGTCACTCACACAGAAGGGGCTCAATAAAAATGTGATGAATTTGAATATAATATACAGATATATGAATATATACACACATATATACATGCATATATGTATTTTATGAAGATATGACAGCACAAACACATATACACATGCTGTAAACACATAAAATATCTGTGGAAGGATACACAAGAAAGAAATAACAGTGATTGTTTCTGAAGAGGGCCTGGGTAACAGGGAAGGAGATAGAAATAATGTTCTTCACTGTATGCCCTTTTGCATTGTTTAAAATTTGAGACACATGAATGAACTATCTTTTCCATAAGCGACTAAAAGAACAATTTAAATAGAATTTTATAACATGGTTTTCCCCATAGTAGGACCTCAGAAATATTATGGTTATCTCAAAATCAACTTGTACTATAATGTAAATGTTGACATAGTTTGAAATGCATGTACAAGATTCAGTGGGCAATAGAAAAAGAGCACAAGGCCTTCAAAAGAAGTTTGGGTAAAATGGAATGACTGTACGTGGAAATCAGGTGCCCATAACACTAACATAATTCAACATATATGATAAGTGAAAAATAAAAAAATCTAGTCATAAAATTATATATATAGTATTATCCTATTTGTATTTTAAATCAGCTCTCTGTGTAATGTATACATAGAAAAAATCTGGATAGTGGGAGTTTTCACAGTTTATTTTTTAAACTTTTTTGAAAATAACTTCAAGCTTAAAGAACATTACAAGAATAACAATAGTAAAAAGAACACCCATATATCCTTTATATAGTTTGACATATTAGTACTTTACTCCATTTGCTTTATTGTTGGCTATTTCTTTTCCATATAAATATACATCTACATATATGTACACACACACACATACTTAACTTTTTCTCTGAACTACTAGAGAGTAAGCTGCATAATGCTCTCTACCCCTAAATAGTTCAGTGAGCATTTCTTCTAAATAACATTTTCAACAATGCAGTTATCAACTTCAGGAAACTTAACATTTACATAATCCTTTTATCTTATCTATCAACCATATGCCAATTTTTTAGCTGACTTAGTCATTTGTTATATAGCACTGCATGGTTCTGTGTTGTCTCAAAAAGAGCATAGATTGCTTCCATCATTTACAAAAGAATTTTAATTGTTTTAATTATCTAGAGAGGTAGAATAAGAAAAAATACTATCTCAAGATTTAACTTCTTGGGCTTTAGGTAAAACACCTTGAGATAGTTACTTTTCACAGGGTCACCATACACATAGGGGGCTTAAGGATGACTGCTTTCTTTTTCTAGCAAGCTACAAGTTGCTTCTAACTACTTTGTATTCCCAACCAAATACCAAGATGATGACTGGTACTAAATACTGAGATAGCCTGACGCTTACACTGCCATAGGTAAGAAAGGTAAAATTCCTTTGTCAGCACCTTCAGCAATCTCTCAAAGAGCACAGAATCTTCAAGTCAGGGCAGAAATGACCCTTGAACAATTTGTTGTTGGTGTTTGTTTGTTTTATCTAAAAAGCTGGTTTTGTTGTCCTGACATATTGTGTGATGTTTCTCCTTTCACAAAGAAAGTAGTATGAACACTTAAAGGAGTACCAGGATCCATTCTTTCTGGTCTTTCTTTTAAGTCCATGTAAATTAATTTTCCCCATTATCCTTTAATTTCTGAATTGCTCATGGAGCTGCATCACTACAACAATGTTTGAGTAATGTCCTCCATCAGTATCCTGAACATAATCACTAGAGAGCCCAAGGAAGCCACTGGAATCAGATAGAGGCAAAGCATTAACAGAGCTTAAGAAGTACACATTTCCTTCAAAAAGGTCTTTTTAGATTATTTCATATGTACTTAAGTATTGTTGTGCAATTAGCAAAAGTCTTAATTCTGGAATCACTTTTCAATTTTAAAGGAGCTATTATGTTTTTTCTAAAATAAATAAAACCAAGTCTTGAATGCAACATTTAAAGATGAATTTCTTAGGAGTAAATTTTCCAGGCTTAAAACTACCACATAGGCACTTTGCAAAATAAATTTAAAAATTTATCCATAGCATATTAAGAACATGTTCATTGAGCCACTTGGGGATAATCAGTAAAATCACTAGCCACTTTTACAAAATCTCACTTAAGAAAAGTGGAGCCTACAGTCCCCAAAAAGGCATTATTACTACAGTTGAAAATACCATATGTATAATATACATTAATTATTTTCATTAAGAAAATTATCCTACTATCTATACAGCACATAACACAAATTAAGGCCATTAGGGCTAATTTTACAACATAATATTGATAAAAAATAAATTTGAATTTAACCACCTACAATATACTCTGCTGAGTCACAGCATAGTGGGTATTGAAAGTGGAAAATAATGTTGAAAAGCAATTGAAGCACTTGTGACTTCATGGGGAAGTGGCAATATGTAATTGGCAGATTTCCCAGCATTAATAAGACACTACAAATTAGCAGGGTGGGGAAAGGAAATCATGAACAGTTACCTGTATTATGCTGTAAGGTAGTTTTAAAGACCAAGAACATAAGGCCTTGCATATTAATAATTCATATTATTGCAGCCATGAAAGTGCAAATGGAGTTTGCAGATGACTGCTCTTCCTCTTCCTGTCTTTCACCAAGTTTTTTTTGCCAGTGTTTATTACCTTCACTCCAGTCAGGGAGCAGAAAGAGAGGTTATGATAAAGGGAAACCTATCTGATAGAAAGTTAAAGGTAGAATATTGAATGGTAGTCCAAAAATATCCTGTTTTATATGTGATGAAATTTATTTTCCCTGAACAATGACTAAAATGATGCTTATTAAATCCATGGGTGATAATACATTTCAGTTAAGTAGGTGCTCAAGTACTGAGAGAGAGAGAGAGAGAGAGAGAGAGAGAGAGAGAAGCAAAGAGACAGAAAGAGAAAGCAAGCTGAAAAGATTAGGAATACCTAGATGAGTATTAAAACTATACTGAGTCCTACATTATTTTTACTTTTATAATCCCCTTGTCACACCACCGCACCACCACCACCATCCCATAAAATACAGGATCCAGCACAAATAACACCCCTTTTTATTACATTTAAAGTTTTTTATTACAGAATCATAAGCATATAATTCTATAACATAACAATATCACACTCAAGCACACCGTGTGACACTTTAGGTGAAATGTTCAGATTGCTGTCCATCTCGCGCGAGACATGCAGTACCTTACCCACCACACTCTAGCAAATCTTACTTCTGCTGGTCCCTGTATTTTACTACAAAAAAAAAAAAAAAAAAAAGGAAGAGCTATAACTGCTGAAAGGCATTCACAGCAAACCATTAAAAGTTTGATGACAGAATTTGAAGGACAAATTTGCAATACATTCTCCTTTTACTTGAGAAATTTTTGTCATGCTATGTATTAGAAGGATATCAGCCACTACCAAAATCCACAGACAGTTAAAATGATTTTACATAACTTACACAGCAAGTATTCTGGCTTCTTTTCTTCAACACAAAATAAACATAAATATTTTAACAAATTAAACTTTATTCATTTTTAATTTTAAGTATATGAATTTTTAACAATTTCAACCAATTTAACAGAGCATTAAATATGCATTAAAATTAAATCTCAAGAGAATATTTAAACCTTGTCACAATTAAACAAACAACTGAAACATTTGGATTGCATACTCAGTTGTTGCATGCTCTTCTTGTTTTTTTGGAAACTGGGGTGAATTAAAACACTTTTCTGAATTTTCAATTTCTAACTAAATTCTCCTTTTGAACGAACTAAGACAAAGGAAGGAAACTCTACTTAAAGTTTTATTATCACTTTACCACTTCAATAATATATGAGAACTCTATGCCCTAAATCTAAAAATAGCCACATGTTGCTATTTAAAGTAATTAATTTAACAAAAATTAAATTTTAGTTTCTATGGCACACTAACCATATTTTAAGTGCTCACGGTCATACATGACTAGTGGTTATCATAACAGACAGTGTAGATACAGAACATTTCTAACTTCATAGGAAGCTCTAGTAGGCAATTCCAGCCATTTCATTCTAGATGTTTAAGTGACTTTTAAATGATCAGTGATAAAGTCTTTGAGCCTCATTAAAAAGTATACATTTCTTTAAGGATCAAGCATTGTCCTAAAATTTATCATTGCTGGTTGTGGAGAGATGATTCAGATGCTCATGTATTTAAAAAAATCTGACTAACTGCAATGACAACTACAGAGAATACTAACAATAAAATGAACACAAGGAATCACTTTATCTATTATAATCTATATTTCTCTAAAAATATTACATGACTGTATTATTTCAAAATGTGTAGGTATTAAATGACAATTACCTGAAATGTTCAAGAAGTAGAGTGCTCTGATTAAAAGAATTTTTATTTGATGTTTAAGCAATAACTACAATTTCCACCCACTTAATAATAATCTTTCTAAAATACATAAGGCCATTTCCCTGTCTTGCATTCTCAACATTATTGAATCTTCCCTTGAAGACTTACAATCTTGCAGGGCCTCAGGCTCCTCATAGTGAATATGAGTAATCCCTGTAGAGAATGGGGGGGGAATGCCTTAAGCCATGTTCATACCCCTAGAGGTTGGATTTGTGATTTAATAACTTATATGTATTTTATTTTTATTATAAGTTGACCCTTTCATCTAGAAGTTCAGTTTCAAACAATAAAAAGGAGTTTACATTATTTGAGGCTTCTGATGAGTGGGTGCCTGTTCTGAAATTGCATTAAAATTAGAAAGCATAATTGTCATGCTTTGGTCCAAAAGTATTTCTTTGAACTTTTTATCAAAATGCTACAATATGTTGTAAGCATTTAATTTTTAATTCCAAGTGAAATTTTCAATTATTTATTTTTAAAATACCAGAGTTGTTGTTTTTTTTTATATTAGATGATGATAACAGGTAAAATGGCATTAGAAACAAGGCATAATTGTCCAATGAAGTTTGATAAAGAAGGTTTATGAGATTATCTCAGGTTCAGAATATTTCTCTAGATGGAAAATAAAATGTTGGAAGAGATTAAAAGGAAGCAATGAAACAAAAATAAATAAAAGCCATCCATTACTTCATTCTTCTCTTGCTTAGTTCCCCAGTTCTAGCCACTGAGCCAGAAATGGAAACCAAGCTGAAGGCTCAATGAGTAACCTATCCCTCTGCTACTCTTGCTAACAGAATCAACCTATGGATGAAACCTGTTGGAACAAACTCATATTGCATCTCAAAAGAGAGAGAAACTTGGCACATACCTTCTCGAATTCAAGAACTAAAATACCATAACAAGAAAATATTGGAATGTTCCTTCCACTTCACCTATATCACCAAATACTTATTTAAACTGTCACCTTCTAGAAACATTTCATATCCCACATTCTCCATGTAAAGATGTTCTGATTTCCTGGACTAGATAATAATCTTTTCCTCTTCTAAAATACTAAAGTTAATTCATTACCTTTTAACATCCTTTTAAATCAATGTTATTATTTTTCTGATCACAAAATCAAATGTGCTATTCTTAAAATATAATTTACAGAAAGTTTTAAAGAATAAAACAAAAATCGGCCATAATCCAACCACCAGGAAATAATCCTTTTTAGGACTTAGATAAATTTTATTTTCATTTTTATACATCAAATGTATAAATATATTTTTTGTTTCAAGAGCTGGAATACATTCTGTTCATGATTATATTTTTCATTTATCACTACCAATAAACACTTTCCCATGTTTTAAACAATTTTTAAAAACAAGTTACTTGGAATTATACTTTCAATATGAGTGAGTAAACTCTTAAAATCATCCCCTGACAAGTTATTATAAACTGTAAATTAGGTCAATGCACGAACAGCCAGGGGTGCAGTGATCCTCTGCAGGCTCCACAGAACTGAAAGCCAGGCCATCTCAGCTACTGCTGGTGATTTGTATTTCCAGAGGATTAAGGAATAACCACCTGGAACCAAAAATGCCAAAACCAATCAATGTCCTAGTTGCCACCATGGATGCAGAGCTAGACAATCCCATCCAGCCAAATACGACAGGAAAACATCTTTTTGATCAGGTGGTTAAGACTATCTACCTGCAGGGAATGTGGTACTTTGGCCTCTAGTATGTAGATAATAAAGGATGTCCTACCTGGTTGAAACTTGATAAAAAGGTGTTGACCTAGAGATCTGGAAGGAGATTCCTGTACAGTTCAAACTCATGGCCAAGTTCTTCCCTGAAGATGTGTCTGAGGAGCTCATTCAGGATATCACACAGAAGTTTTTCTTCCTCCAAGTGAAGGAGGGCATTCTTAATGATGAGATCTACTGCCCTCCTAAGACCACGGTGCCTCTCAGCTCCTACGTGGTGCCATCCAAAGTTGGGAGACTATAACAAAGAAAAGCAGAAGTCCCAGTACCTCAGCTCCAAGGGGTTGATCCCCCAGTGAGTCATGGACCCACATGAGCTCCCCAGGGACCAGTGAGAGGACCAGATACAGGTGTGGGACTTGGAGTACTTCCGGATGCTCAAAGACAGCGCTATATTGGAGTATCTGAAGATTGCCCAAGACCTTGTTATGTATGAAATCAATTATTTTGAGATAAAAAATAAGAAAGGATCAGACTTTTCACATGGAGTGGATGCCTTTGAACTAAATATTTATGAGAAACATGATAAGTTGACTCCAAAGATTGGCTTTCCCATGGAGTGAAATCAGGAACAACTCTTTATTTATTTTTTCTTTTTTTTTGAGAATTAAAAACATTGTTTATTTTACATATATTTTATTGATTATGCTATGACAGTTGTCCCATTTTTTGCATCTCCTTTATCTCCCTCCACCCTATACTACCCCTCCAGCATTCTTCCCCACCACTTAGTTCATGTCCCTGGGTTGTACATATAAGTTCTTTGGCTTCTCCATTTCCAGTACTATCCTTAACCCGCCCCCCCCATCTATTTCATGCCAACTAATAATGCTTCTTATTCCCTGTATCTTTTTCCCCATTCTCCCATCCCCCTCTGCACTGATAACCCTCCATGTGATCTTCATGCCTGTGATTCTGTTCCTGTTCTAGTTTCCTCAATTTTTGTTTTTGTTTGTTAGGTTGAGTTGTTGATAGTTGTGAGTTTGTAGTCATTTTACTGTTCATAGTTTTTTATTTTCTTCTTTTTCTTATATAAGCCCCTTTAAAATTTCATATAACAAGAGCTTGGTAAAGACGAACTCCTTTAACTTGATCTTATCTGGGAAGCACTTTATCTGCTCTTCCATTCTAAATGATAGCTTTGCTGGATAGAGTAGTCTTGGATGTAGGTCCTTGCCTTTCATGATTTTGAATACCTCTTTCCAGCCCCTTCTTGACTGTAAGGTGTCTTTTGAGAAATCAGCTGATAATCTCATGGGAACTCCTTTGTAAGTAACTGTCTCCTTTTCTCTTTCTGCTTTTAAGATTCTCTACTTATCTTTAACCTTGGGTAATGTAATTATGACATGTCTTGGTGTGTTCTTCCTTGTGTCAAATTTCTTTTGGACTACCTGAGCTTCCTGGACATCCTGGTGGTCTATTTCCTTCACCAGGTTGAGGAAGTTTTCCTTCATTATTTTTTCAAATAAGTTTTTAATTTATTGCACTTCTTCTCCTTCTGGTACCCCTATGATTCAGATGTTGGAATAGTTAACATTGTCACAGAAATTCCTCAACCTCTCATTTTTTTGAATTCTTTTCATTCTGTTCCAGTTCAATGTTTATTTCTTCCTTCTGCTCCAAATCATTGATTTATGCCCCAGCTTCCTTCCCTTCACTGTTGGTTTCCTGTATATTTTCCTTTTTTCACATTGTATAGGCTTCATTTCTTCTGTTATTTTCTGTCCATAGTCAATCATTTCTGTGAGCATCCTAATTATGAGTGTTTTGAATTCTGCATCTGATAGGTTGTCTATCTCCTTATTACTTAGTTCTTTTTCTGGAGCTTTATCTCTTCTTTCATTTGGGCTATATTTCTTTGTCTTGGCCCATCTGTTACATTGTAAGTGGCAGAGCCTTAGGTATTTGCCAGGTTAGGGCAACCCACTTTGCTGTGTTGTGGGGCTATATGTGGGGGAGGGGTCAGGGAGGGAACATCACCATTTGCTAGCTTGCTCAGCTCTTGCAACTCTTTCAGTCACTTCCCTTGCTTCCTACAAGTGGATTGAGCCCTTTCATGTGGTGATTCTGGGTGGGTGGGCTTGTGTGTGTTCTAGGACCCTGTGTGTCTCTCCAACAAACACTCTTGTGAGACTGGGAATGTCTCTCATAGCCACAGCCCCCTTTATTTAAAAAAAATCGTTTTTCAAATATAGTTATCCCAATTTCCCCCTCATTGCTCTTGCCTACCCACCCCCAGTCAATCCCCACCCTGTTGTCCATTATCATGGGCCCTTTATACATATTCTTTGAATAGACCCTTCCCTTTATTTTCCCTGTTATCCCTCTTCCTCATCCCCTCTGGTCACTGTTCGTTTGTTCCTTATTTCCATATCTTTGGTTATGTTTTGCTCATTTTTTTGTTTTGTTCTTTACATTCCTGTTATGGGTAAGATCATATCGTGTTCATGTTTCACTGCCTAGCTTATTTCACTTAGAATAATACTCTCCAGTTCCATCCACGTTGTCACAAAAAGGTAGGAGTTTCTTCTTTCTTTCTGCTGCATAGTATTTCACAGTGTAAAGGTACTACATTCCACTCATTTACTGATGAGCATGTAGGCTGTCTCCAGCACTTGGCTATTGTAAATAGCACCACTATGAACATAGGATACATAGGTTCTTTTGAATTGGTGTTTCAGGATTCTTAGGGTATATTCCCAGCAGTGGAATCACTGGATTGAAAGGCAGTTCCATTTTTAGTCTTTGAGGAAATTCCACACAGTTTTCCACAGTGGCTGCTCCAGTCTGCATTCCCACCAGCAGTGCACTAGGGTTTCCCTTTTCTCCACAACCTCGCCACCACTTGTTTGTTGATTTTTTAATGATGGCCATTCTGACAACTGTGAGATAATATCTCAATGTGGTTATAATTTGCATGTCTCTGTTGACTAGTGATGCTGATCATCCTTTGATATGTCTTTGGGCCCTCTGTATGTCCTCTTTGGAAAGTATCTATTCAGATCCTTTGCCCATTTTTTAATTGAATTGTTTGTCTTTCTGGTGTTAAGTTGCATGAGTTCTTTATATATTTGGGTGGTCAAACCCTTGTCTGAGGTATCATTGACAAACATGTTCTCTCATACAGTCAGTTCTCTTTTCATTTTAATGATGGTTTCTTTAGCCATACGGAAGTTTTTTAGTTTGATGTAGTCTTATTTGTTAATTTTTGACTATTGCCCTAGGAGATAGATCAGTAAAAATATTGCTATCTGGAGTATCTGAAATTTTTCTGTGTATGTTTTCCTCTAAGAGTTTTATGGTGTCACGACTTATATTTAAGTCTTTTATCCATTCTGAGTTTTTCCTGGTATATGGTATAAGTAGGTGTTCCAGTCTCATTTTTTGCCTGCACCAGCCCAATTCTCCAAACACCATTTTTTGAAGAGGTTATCTTTGTTCCATTGTATGCTCCAAGTAATATACAAGGGAGCTCCAGTAAGCCTATCAGCTGATTTCTCAACAGAAACACTACCAGCCAGAAGGGATTGACATGAAATACTTAAGAAACTTATAGTTTTATTTGGTTATATTGGAAAAGGAGAAAAAACTGATATCAATGAACTAAATTCCCACCACAATCAGCTAAAAATATAAGAACATAAATCAAAAGTATATGAAAGAAAA
Organism: Mormoops blainvillei; assembly: GCA_004026545.1. NCBI lineage: Eukaryota > Metazoa > Chordata > Mammalia > Chiroptera > Mormoopidae > Mormoops > Mormoops blainvillei. The sequence continues at coordinate 26,143 of PVJD01013124.1, forward strand.
TAAACATGAGAGCAGAAATAAACATAACAGATAATACAGAAAATTAATATAACCAAAAGCTGTTTCTATGAAAATATCAACACGATTGATAAAACCCTAGCTGAGTTGATTAAGAAAAAATGAGATAATATGTAAATCATTATCAGGAATTAAAAAGAGGTTAGCAAAGCATGTCCTAGAGACATTAGTAGTTTAAGGAGCTTTATTTTAACAATTTCAATAACTTACTTTAGATTGACAAATTCTTGAATATACAAGTTATCACATTTCAATACATGAAACAGGTAATTTTCAGAACATAGAGAATGAGAGACCTCCTGCCAAATGGTTTTATGAAGCCAGCATCGCTTTGATATCAAAACCTGACAAAGACCAATATCTGTTATGAAAGTAGATGTAAAATTTCTTAATAAAATATTAATAAACCAAATCCAACCAAAAGGTAACAAAATAACAAAGTTAATTTTATCCCAGAAATACATTAAAAATAAATAAATATAATTCATCATCTTAACTGAAAAAGGAGAAAAATACATTATTTCAATAAATATAGAAAACCATTCATGATTTAAAATAAAAAGAAAAAAAGTCACAGGAAGCTAGGAATAGAAAGGTGTTCCTCAACCTAATAGCAGCTGTTAAATGAAAAATAAAGAATAAAAGAACTACAAAGTATACAATTCTGTAATACATCATCAGTATATTCAGTTGTGTGCTCATCACCAAAAGTTTAACTTCTTTCTCTCACCATATACTTGGCCCGCTTTACACTCTTGGTCTGCTCTCAGCCCCCTTCCCCTCTGGTAACCATCAACCATATGGTTGCCTTTGTCTATGAGTTGTTTGCTTTGGCTATCTTAATATAATTGGCTGATCTGGAATATTTTTCTGATTCTTGTTTTCTTCACTTTATTCTTAAAGTTTATAATTATCTGGTTTTATAATTTTGGTTTTAAACATGAGTTATCTAGACTTTCCTTTGAAGAAGTTTTTATGTGGGGTGGTAGGGAAGGGAGAATAAAGAGGCCAGGGTAGGGAGAAAAAAAAGATTTTATCCCTAAGAGGGACGGTGGGTAATGATTAATGGCAGGGGTTGCAATGGTTGGAGTTGCAGTGTTGATGAAGACAATGTTGTTTAAGATCACCCATCACCAAACTGTGAGCTCCTTGAGCACAGGCACTGGCAACAAAAACAGAGAACTAAACGAAATACTTAATGGAGAAACATTAGACTCTTTCACCTAAGAGTTAAACTGATAGTCTTAGCTATTGCAATAAAGCAAGAAAAAAATAGAAGATATTAAAAATTTGAAAGAAATAAGTGAATTTTTTTCTATTTCCAGATGATTATTTATGTAGAAAATCCTACAGAATTTATAAAACAATTAGTAGGACTAACAAATGAAACTAGGAAGGTTACAGAATAAAATAAATATTCAAAAATCAGATACATTTTTATAAATGGGCAAATGAGAGGAAAATAATATTTTAAAAATTATTTGATAATCTTTTAAAAAATTGAAAGGTTTCCTCAAGGAAAACTATAAAACCTCACTGACAGAAATTAAAGACAATCCAAATCAAAATTTCAACAGGAATTTTTATGTAGAAAATTTCAAATTGATTCCAAATGTATATGGAAATACAAGTGACCTAGACTTGCCAAAGTAATTTTTAAAAGATTTTTTTTTGAAACTGAGCTTGGGAAAGTGGCAGTAAAGTAGGTGGGAGCTGAACCCTTTTGCTCATGCACCCAATTGGGACTCCTAGCTGATCTTCTGAAGAACTGAGTGAACAGCCAGCAAAATCCCAGCTTATTTGAAGTTTGGATGCCAAAGATTACAGAGGACATTTGAAAACAGATGGCAAGAGGTTTTGCAGGCTGGTGGGAAGTTCCCTTGGGTCCTGTGCCCAAGACTGTGTCTGTGGCAGTCCCTGGGTCCTGTACCAGGGACCATAGATGCTACGGGAGTTTTGTAGGAGAGCCAGCTCCATGACTGTAACTTGTCAGCTCCCTCCCCTCCCAGAGCAGGGAAGTCACAGACCTGCACCAGTAGAGACCTGGTCGCTGGGCAGTGGGAGACACAGAGCAGGCAGTACAACACAGCTGAGATAGTGGTCTTTGGCTGGGACAATACTAGAGAAATTGGGGAACCAGGTGACACTGGGAAATGGGAGAAGAGAAGGACCGTTACTCACAGTGACCCAGATAGTCCTGGGACTGGTCAGAGAGTTCGTTTGAGTGATTGTTTGGAAAGGACACCCACAACCAAGGGGAATTCAATCAAAAGAGAAAAAAAAAAAACTCTCAGCACTGTGCAAGGACACTAATCAAAGTGTTGCACAAGGAGGCAGATTAAAGGCACCAGCCTGATACATATGGACGGGGTGGTATGTGCAGCACTCTGAGGGCTCAGCTGGAGGTAGGGAACCAGTGTATACTGCAGCCCAGAACCAGCCGTCATCCTCACGGATCCCTAAGAAAGGAATAAAAAGAAAAAAGAAAAAAAAAAGAGCCTAACCCCACTCTGCCTGCAGCACCCAGGAAGACCAGCTGAACCTGCTCTTTGGGTTTAAAGCCATCAGGCAGCTTTTTTATTTCTTGCAAGTGTAAGACAATAAGACCTGAAACTGTGAAAGGACCAAAGACAGATCCAGAGAGATCAGAAGGCTAGCGTCAATAACGAAGAAAAAAATTCACTTTGCTATCTTTCAGAACTTGCATTTTATTTTATTTTGGTTATTTTTATTGCTTTATATTTTAATTTTTAAATTTCTCTTCCTTCCGTTTAGTTCTCTTCGTTTTGCTTCTTTGTTTGATTCCATTGTTTATCTGGTTTTCCTGTTCTCATTTTCATATTGCATTTTAATTTCTCTTCCAACACTGCACATATATTCCAATAACACACTACTCTTGGTCTTTTAATTTCTATTCTTTTTATTCAGATTAACTATTGCTTGTCTTATTATAGATGTTCCCAATCCCAATCAGTACCCTCCCCTGGTCTTGGCCCATTCGCTATCTTCCTGAGCTTTATTACTGTGGTCGTTAACTTTATTCTCTCCCACACTACCCCAAGTTTCTATGCCTTACTCTCACTATGTCTCGCCATCTAACCTTGTATAGGTGCTCTGCTTTCCAGAGTCAGCTCACATTCTTTCCCCCCTAATAAGAGTTTTATTTTTTTCACCTTTTATAAAAAATGACTACTTGGTCATTTATTGTGATACCTCTCCAAGAATCTCCTTCGTGTCCCCTACTTGTTGATACTTTAAATCCCATAGATTAAATCCCTTTAAATCCCACTGTCTTACTTCATTGAACCTTCACCCTGCCCCTGATCACATATAAGATAAGGTGAGATTTGTGAATACCAGTAAACCTGCTGGAGGAGAGGACCCACCAACAAAGGAGCCACCAACAGGTAAAACGTAAGCACGAGAGACCCCACACAAAAAGAAGACAGGGCAAACCTAGACCATCCAGACAAGGAGATCGAAGAGACCACACCATTGAGTCCCAATTCCACTACTAGGATTATACCCTAAGAATCACAAACACCAATTCAAAAGATCTTATGCACCCCAATGTTCATAGCAGCCCAGTTTACAATAGCCAAGTGTTGGAAGCTACCTAGGTGCCCATCAGTAAATGAGTGGGTCAAAAACCTATGGTACATTTACACAATGAAATACTATACAGCAGAAAGAAAGAAGGAGTGCCTACTCTTTGTGACAGCATGGATGGAACTAGAGAGCATTATGCTAAATGAAATAAGCCAGGAGGTTAAAGACAAATATCATATGATTTCAGTTATAAGTGGAACCTAATCAACAAAACAAACAAGCAAAATATAACCAGAGACATTGAAATAAAGAACAAACTGTCAGTACACAGAGGAAAGGGAGGAGGGGATAACAGGGGAAAAAAGGGAAAAGGTAGTCAAGGAACATGTATGAAGGACTCATAGACAAAGCCAAAAGGAGGTAGAATGGAGGGTGGGAGGTGGGGTGGGAGGGGCAGGGGGAACGGTAGTGGGGGAAATGAACAAAACTGTACTTGGACAGCAGTAAATAAATGAGAAAGACATTTTGCACTGTCTCAAGTAAAATACAATAAAACAAGAGCCATCTTTGTCTAAAGCCTTTTCTTTTAGCTTTGTCCGCTGGAGAGCATTGGATTGAGAATGGAGCGTAAGTGAAAGTTCTGGTGATTTCTACATGAGAACATTAATGAACAGACAAAGGTTTTCGCAGTGTCAGGTTTATCTGTAAGCTTCATATGATATCAAAAATTAACTAATTCTTTTCTACTTATATCTTCAGAAGGAAATACATAGATGAGCATTTACTTCAGCTTGAATTGAAGTTAACATTGGGGTGAATATCCTGGTAGAAACAGACAGTTGTGCGCTGATAATTGTTACACTTTCGCCTAATGTTTTATAGATTTCAGTGTTCAAATTGTTAGGTCTAGTGAGAAGCACAGAAATTATTTTTTCTTTTGAAGGAAGAATGTTATAGCTTCAAGTCTCTTAACTGTTGTGTGGTAAAGCCAAATAACCACTATTTCTCTAGGACAAAAAGTAAGTTACTTTAATCCTCTACACAACTGATGAGAATCAATGTGTGCTACAGCTCTGCAACTGAAAGTGACATTATATAAAATGATATTTTTGGGAAAGACACCTTTTCTCCACTGTATTCTAAAACATATTGTTTCACTCAGAGAAATGCATTGTAGTGAAGAATTGCGAATTAACTGAATTAAATCTCTCAAAATGGGAATGTTGCTGAACGTTATGAGTAAAATACATCCTGAACAGTCAGCTAATCATTCCAAGCCTGCTTTTCATTTTTTGAAAGCTATAGTGCAGTCTTTGATCACACTTAAGTTGAATTTATACAAGGTGAGATGCAGGGACACTTACCAACAGAGTTTACAGTTCCTAAATACAAATTCTCCTCATTATGTGACCAATAATTCTTCATGTACTGATGATAAAACATATTCCTTTGAAAGACATTGGACGCTGTCTTAAGTAAAATATGATAAAACAAGGGCAAAAAAAGAAAAAAGTTTTAAACCTACTTAACTTCAAGACGTACTCTAAAGCAATATTAATTGAGTTTTCTGTGGAAGAAAGGATAGACATATGTATTGATCAAAGGAAAAATAATACTCCAGAAATAAGCCCAAATAGATGGTCAAAATGTTTTTCAACAAAAATGTCAAGGTAATTCAGTGAAGAAAAAGAAATCATCCAAATAAATAGTGTTGAAATTGGATATACATTAAAAACATAATGTTGACCCTAACCTAAATCCACACATATATTCACTCAAAATAGATCATAGACCTCAATATAAAAACTAAAACTGAAAAGTTTTATAAAGAAACATAGAAGAAATTTTTTATGACTTTGGGATAGGTATATTTTTTGACAAGTCACAGAAATCAACATCCATAAAAGAAAAAAAAATCTAAATAGACTTTATCAAACAAAAATTTTTGCTGTTCAAAAGGTACTGATATGAAAATAAAAATACAAGTCAGAAAGTGGGAGAAAATATCTTGCAGTACTTATGTCTGACAGGGACTTGTATTCATATTATATAAACACATCTTTTGTATGTTTATATTTATTATATTTTTCCATTACTATTTAGTCTTCTTATATTCCTCTTCCTCCAGCAATCACCACACTGTCGCCTATGTCCATAAGTCCTTTTCCTTTTTACTCCATCCCCCTATCCCCTAACCTGGCCCCCGCTAACTGTCATCCTGCTATCTAGGAGCCTGTCCCCAATTTCCTTGTTAACTCAGTTTGTTCATTAGATTCCACATATGAGTGAAATCATATGGTATTTGTCTTTCTCTGATTAGCTTATTTCACTTAGTATAATGTTCTCCAGGTCCATCCATACTGTCACAAGGGGTAAAATTTTCTTCTTTTTATGGTCAAATAGTATTCCATTGTGTAAATGTCTCATAGTTGTTTTATCCACTCATCTATTGATGGACACTTGGGCTGCTTCCACATCTTGGCAATTGGCAATAATGCTGCAGTGAAGATAGAGGTGCTTATGTTCTTTTGAATAAGTGTTTTAGTTCTTTCAGATATATTCCCAGAAGTGGGACCGTTGGACCAAAAAGCAGATACATTTTAATTTTTTGAGGTATCTCCATCGTGCTTTCCATTGTGGCTGCAACAATCTGCATTTCCACCAACAGTGCAAAAGGGTTCCCCTTTCTTGACATCTTTTCCAGCACTTATTTGTTGAATTATTGATGATAACCATTCTGACAGGTGTGAGGAGATGGTATCTCATTATGGTTCTAATTTTCATCTCTGATGGCTAGTGATGTTGAGCATCCTTTCATATGTCTCTGAACCCACCATATGTCCTCTTTGGAGAAGTGTCTGTTCAGATCCTTTGCCCATTTTTTTAAATTGAGGGTTTTGTTGGATTTTTTTGGTATCAAGTTATTTACTTTATAAATTTTGGATATTAACCCCTTATCAGATATATCTGTGAATATGTTCTCCCATTCTGTGTATTGTATTACTATTTTGTTGATAGTTTCTTTTGCTCTGCAAAAACATTTTAGTTTGATTTAGTACCATTTATTTATTTATTTATTTTGTTTTCCTTGCCTGAGGAGATACATCAGAAAAATATATTGCTATGAGCAATGTCCAAGACTTTGTTGCCTATGTCCCCTTCTAGAATTTTTATGGTGTTGGGTCTAATGCTTAAGTCTTTAATCCATTTTAATTTTATTCTCGTGAATGGCATAAGAAGGTAGTCTAGTTTCATTTCTCTGCATGTATCTGTCCAATATCCCCCAAACCATTTGCTGAATGAATTATCTTTAGCCCATTGTATGTTCTTGATTTCTCTGACAAATATCAATTGGCTATAAAGGTGTTGGTTTATTTCAGGGCTCTCTATTCTGTTCCGTTGATCTATGTGTCTTTTTATGAAACAAATCATACTGTTTTGATTACTGTGACCTTATAGTTTGATAATAGTTAGCATGGTTCCTCCAACTTTGTTCTTCTTTTTCAAGATCACTGTTGTTATTTGGGGGTGTTGTATGTTCCATATAAAATTTTGAAATATTGGTTGTTGTTCTCTGAAATGTCATTGGTATTTTTGTAGGAATCGTGTTGAATCTATAGGTTGCTTTGGATAGTATGGACATTTTAGTGATATTCATTCTTTCTATCCATTAACATGGCATGCCCTTCCACTTATTAACATCTTCTTCTATTTCTTCTTTAGTGTCTTATAATTTTCTGAGGATAGGTCTTTTACATCCTTGTTTAGACTTATTTCTAGGTATTTTATTATTTTTGTTGCAATTGTGAATGGGATTTCTTTCATAATTCTCTTTCTGTTAGCTTGTTATTGGCACATAAAATGCAACTGATTTTGGGATATTAACTTTGTATCCTCCACTTTGCTGTATTCATTTATCAGTTCTGGTAGTTTCTTGGTGGATTCTTTGGGGTTCTCTATGTACATTATCATGTCATCTACAAATAATGACAGTTTTACTCCTTCCTTTCCAATTTGGGTGCCTTTTATTTCTTTTTGTCTGATTGCTATAGCTAGGACTTCCAGTACTATGTAGAATAAGAGGTGGAAATGTACATCCCTATCTGGTTTGCCACCTTAATGGGAACGCTTGTAGTTTTTGTTCATTTTTTATGATGCTGGCAGTGGGTTTGTTATATATAGCCTTTATTATGTTCACATATGTTCCCTCTATTTCCACTTTTTTGAGAGTTTTTATCATATATGGGTGCTGGATTTTGTCAAACGCTTTTTGCTGTTAATATGGTCATGTGGTTTTTATCCTTCATTTTGCCAAAATGATTAATCACATTTATTGATTTGTGAATGTTGTACCATCCTTGAACTCCCAGAATAAATCCCACTTGATCATGTTGTATGATCTTTTGGATGCATTGCTGCATTGGGTTTCCTGATATTTTGTTGAGGATTTTAGTTCCTATGTTCATCAGAGTTATTGGTCCGTAATTTTCTTTCTTTGTAGTATCTTTATCTGGTTTTGGAATTAGGGTAATTGTGGCCTCATGAAGTGAGTTTGGGAGCCTTCCCTCCTCTTGAATTTTATGAAATATTTTGAGAAAAAAGGTATTAGTGCTTCTCAGAATATTTGGTAAAATTCAGCTATGAAGCTATCCAGCTTGTTTGTTGGAAGTTTTTTATTACTGTTTCAATTTCACTAAGTGTGACTGTCTATTCAGATTCTCTGATTCTTCCTGATTTAGTTTTGGAAGATATTATGTTTTTAGTAAATTATGCATTTCATCCAGGTTGTCCAGTTTATTGGCATGTTCATAATATTGGCATGTTCATATTTTCTTACAATCTTGTATTTTTTTGGTATCAGTTGTTATTACTCCTCTTTCATTTGTGATTTTATTTATTTGGGTCATATATCTTTATTTCACGATGGGATTGGTTAAAGGTTTTTCAATCTTGTTTATCTTTTCAAAGAAGCTGCATTTGGATCCATCAACTTTTGTATCATTTTATTTAGACTCTATTTCATTTATATCTGCTCTGACCTTTTTATTTCCTTCCTTCTACTCACTTTTGGCTTTGTTGGGGTTTTTTTAGGTTTTTTTAAAAGTATGAAGTTAGAATGTTTATCTTTTTCTTGCTTTTTGAGATAGGCCTGCACTGCAATGAATTTTTCTCTTAGGATTGCTTTCTTAAAGTTCCATAAACACTGCATTGTTGTGTCCTTATTTTTATGTGTTTCAAAATATTTTTTCCCTCCTTGATATCATTGTTGACCCATTGATTAATAACGTTATTTCGCTTTGCGTGTTTTTCAGTGTTCTTTTTGTGATTGATTTCTAGTTACATAACATTGTGGTCAGAGAAAATGCTTGATATGATTTCAATCTCCTTAAATTCATTGAGACTTGTTTTGTGTCCTAACATTTGGTCTATCCTAGAAAACATTCCTTGTGCTCTTGAAAAGTATATATGTTCTGCTACTTTGGGAAGAAATGCTATGAAGATACCCATTAAATCATTTTGATCTAGAGTGTCATTTAAGGCTACTGTCTCTTTGATTACTGTCCAGAAGATCTATCCATTGATGTGAATGGGATGCTAAAATCCCCAGCTATGAATGTATTTCTTTTCATGTCTCCTTTCTTGTACATCAAGATGTGCTTCACATATTTAGGTGCTCCTATGTTAGGTGCATAAATGCTCACTAAGTTTATATCCTCTTGTTGGATTGCTCACTTTATCATTATGCACTGCCCTACTTTGTCTCTTACTATAGCATTTGTTTTAAAGTCTATTTTGTCCGATGAAAGTACTGCTACCACAGCACTTTTTCCTTACAATTTGCATGAAATATCTTTTTCCATCCCTTTCTTTTAGTCTGTGTGCATCTTTCAGTCTGAGATGGGTCTCTTGAAGGCAGCATATATATGGGTCTTGTTTTCTTATCCATTCAGCTACCCTATGTCTCTTGGTTGAAACATTTAAGCCATTTACATTTAAGTTGATTTTTTTTGTAAACACATATTTAGTACCATTTTATTGTTAGACTATTTTCCTCTGCTCTGTTTTCTTTCTTTTGTTCTTGTTCTTCTTTCTCCTTCTCCTCCTTCTTCTTCTCCTCCTCCTCCTCC
>PVJD01013125.1:0-35852 GCA_004026545.1 Mormoops blainvillei
GGGTCCTTTAAGGGGAACACCCAGGACTCTGGTACCTTCCATCATACTCAGCCACAATTCCTGGTGGTTTTTACAGTCAAAAGTTATAGGGACTTCTCATCTCAACACTGGAACCCTGGGCTGGGGCTTCTTGTGTGGGACTGGGATCCCTCACTCCTCAGGGGCACCTCCCAAGCTGAAACCTGCCTCCTAAGTTTTATCTGCCACATGTGGGTGTGAAACCATCTGTTGTGTGTCTTCATCCCTCTACCAGTCTAGATGTGGCTTCTACTTTATCCTTAGTTACAGGACTTCTGTTCAACTAGATTTTAGGTGGTTCTGAATAATAGTTGGACTGTAGCTTAACTGTAATACTGATGTGGTTGTGAGAGGTTTTGGGTACTGTATTTACCTACACAGCCATCTTTACTAGAACTGTTTGCTCTTTGTTTCTTAAAGCAAATCTAAAGTTTCTTATCATTTTTTAAAAGTTTTTGTAACTCTTAATCTTTCTCATCTGCCCACCATAAATCCTAAATTTTAAATTATCTATAATTTAGGCCTTTTTTGATTTTACAAAGCACAATAAGAATTTTTATATAAAAATGTAGCTCAGTCAACTAGTATTCGTGCTGTCCTTATTGCTGGTAAAATAGTATTTTTGATATTTAGCATTATAGCCTGTCCTTAAAACTTAGGAAGAGAAAAATCTCTCAATTTATCGCTTGTTCTGATTTAAAAATTGCTATCAATAACACTAAGTCTTATTACAATCAGTCCTATCTAATTACATATTTCTTCATTTTATAACTTTACTGCATGTCATTTTTATTAATGGAGATTCAAGATATCTTAATTATAATAAGATGTGTAGAAATGCCTACTTTATGTCAAGTGAACTAAGAATTATGAAAGTATATTAACATATATCAATTAACACTGCTTATTGTGAAATGGTCAGCACTGTCTAATGAATGCCCATGGTGGCTGATGGCATTATAGATTCTTTTTAAGATTCTATAGAAATGGCATAAACATTTCTCCAAAACTTTTATTTTCTAAGAATTTGTTCTTGGCTAAATATTTATCTTCATATCAATCAACTCTGTAGCTCACAACATAGAATTATGGTTTCAAATATGTAATGTCATCTTTTTATTACTTTTTCATTATTTGTTATAAATATGGGGATGATAAGCTATGTAAGAAATACTATAAGAAAACATTTTATGTGCATTTGAAAGACTTAAAATAAGAAAGAAATAATGTAATATTCCACAATAAATACATAACCACAATGGGAAATAATAGTACAAAAGGAAAGAAGAGAAGTGTACAAGTAGAAGAGAAGATAGAGCTAGGGAAATTATCAGATAATATGTATTTTCTGATGCTCTGGCACCAGGATTATACTAATGTTTTTTAAGCTGGTTTCATTATTATAGCTTATTTTGGGAAAATTTATTTCTTCTTTAGAGAAGTGTTTGAAAATATTTACATAATAGGTATTTCATTGGTTAGGGTCAGATATTTACATTATAAATCCAAAGTAACATATTTAAACTTCATTACTATATCAATAAATATTTTTATTTTATTAAATGTAGTAACCTAAATACATACCTTCTGTGTCTTAATAGATTAAATTAGGAATTATTATTTATTTATTTTCCTGGGTATTTAAATATAGTTTATGTAACTTAAGTTTAAAAGTGTATACTTTCTTTTCAGTAGATGTTTTTATTAAACCTTTTATATAAACTGGATTTTCTCTGAAATATATATTTCCCATTGTTTTATTTTTCAATCTTTTCAACATTTCTATATTGTTTGCATTATTGCATGCCTAGAGTTGAACACATAGAAAGAGAAGTTGCTTAAGTATTTTTTCCAAAATATTCTTGTTATTGCAGACATTTGTTCTCCAAGTTAAACATTAGTATCATTTTACATAATTTCTTTCACTAATATCTCCCTCCCAGATACTGTTGGAATTTCAATTGGCCTATCTTTTTTATGTGTTATATAATTTTGTAATTTCAAAAACTATGAATATTTGTTAAAAATTGTGGTATTTATGAGTTTTAAACATATTTACCTATACAAAGTGATTGAAAGTTACTCTTTAACTCCGTTTTATCTCTTGCAGTACCAGTATTATAAGCTTACCTATAGAGCACATGCAAGAGTAACTATTCATGCATTTCCTTAAACCTAATTTCCTACATTATGTTAAGTGATTTCAAAGCACATAAGCATTTTATTTCAAATTTTCAAACTATTTGTTTAATTATATATTTTATGAGATAAACTTTTTCTATTTTGAATCAGTGAATATGTTAGAATGTTTGTCAGGTGTTAACTCCCCAAATATAGATTCTTTATTAGTTTGTACAACATCTAAACTAAGCTGAAAACTACATTTTTTTCTCATTGCTTTGATACTTTTCCAATGCAGAATTCTGGAAGTTTTCTGAGTCAATATTAGCCATGTCTCCTAGCAACAGACTCAATTCTTCTCTGAAAGAACGCTTTTAAGGGTAGGTGGGAGGGAATTTGTTTTCAGATGCCAATGAAAACCAGGGTTGGGTTTTTTCTGCAATTTAAAAAATGTATGCATATATACTTATTTAAAAAGAAGCTTTATACTGAGGTTTGTGTACTTGCTCATTTGTTTGTTTTTGAAAAAAGATTTAGGGATAATAGAAGTTCTTCAAAGTAAAGGCATAATTCACCACAAAATAATATCATAACTATATACATATATTTCCATTTTAAAATATGTAATTAGTAAATTAGTATTTTTCTTTGGAATTTTGTTACAAGCATTCATCATACCACACACAAGAGATTTAAGCAAGTCAATAAGTGTAAAAAAGTAGATTAGCTTAGCGCAGCTAAGACGACAGGTTTTTGGTGTAAAACAGATCTGCTTTTTGGTTAGAATTCTGCCTATTATATGCCTGTAACTTTGAACCACTTACCTTAAACACCTAATCCATAATTTTCTTATCTTTAAAATGTAGTTAACAACAGCATCTACCAAATTCAGCTATGAAGTATAAAAAACAGAGTTTAAAGTTCATTAAATAATGCCTGACAGAGAGTAAAAGCTCAAAAATAGTAATTAAAAATGAGCTGACATAAAGTTATGTATTTTTTCTCATAAAGTTAGAATTTCAACACAGATATAAATTTGAGTATTAAGTATTCTATATAAACCTCAATTAAGTACAAGAGAGCTGAAGTGCAAAATGTCCACAGAATGCTGCCTCATTCACCACAAATAATGTCTTCTACAACAAGACCAAAAATACCTGTATCATTAGGTAAATATCCATTTTGCAACTTAAATTTCAGCAAACATTTTAAAGGCATACAGTAATTGTTCATTCAACTGAAGGAAAAGATGGTTCTTTTCTCTATGACTTAATTTCTAAGAATGCCTGTTCTGGTGCTTTATTTGAGTTGAAGGAGCTTTGAAAGTTAAGGACAGAAGCACAAATATTTAAGACCAAAAAAATTGCAGGTAATTGCAGACTCTATTAAAGCTTTAATTGAAAGGCACTGGGAAAGTAAATTAGCACATCTGAGATTTTAATCTCACTGCTATTTCAACCAGTTTACTAACTGACTCCAGGGTTAGGCTATAATGTGTACTGTTAAGGTGTACATTTGTGATCTGAAAACCCTACAACAATATCTTACTATTCTTATCTCAGAAACAACCAAATTGAAATGTGCAATTAAAAGTGATCTCCTGTCTAGACAGCTGCATGCAAAAAAATGAAACTTGACCACCAACTTACACCATACAGAAAAATAAACTCAAGATGGATAAAAGACTTAAATATAAGTTGTGACACCATAAAAGACCTAGAGGAGAACAGAAGCAGGAAAATCTCAGCTATTACATGCAGCAATAGTTTTACCAATATGTCCCCTAGAGCAAGGGACATAAAGGAAAGAATAAACAAATGGGACCTCATCAAATTAAAAAGCTTCTGCAACAGCTGAAGAAAACATTAGCAAAATAAAAAGGGAACAAACCATATGGGAAAATATATTTGCCAAAGATATCTCGGAAAAGGGTTTGATTACCAAAATATAAAGACCTCACATGACTCCACACAAGGAAGACAAACAATCCAATTAAAAATGGGCAAAGGACCTGAACAGACACTTCTCCAAAGGAGGACATACAGAGAGCCCAGAGACATATGAAATGATGTTCAGCATCACTAGCCATCAGAAAGATACAAATTAAAACCACAATGAGATACTACTTCACACCAATCAGAGTGACCATCATAACAAATCAACAAAGTGTAAGTGCTGGTGAAGTTGTAAAGAAAAGGGAACCTTGGCACACTGTTGGCTGGAATGCAGACTGGTGCAGCCACTGTGGAACACAGTTTGGAATTTCCTCAAAAAATTGAAAATGGAATTGCCTTTTGACTGGCAATTCCACTGCTGGGATTATACCCTGAGAATCCTGAAATACCAATTCAAAAGAATCTATGCACCCCAATATTCATAGTGGCATTATTTACAATGGTCAAGCACAGGAAACAGCCTAAGTGTCCATTAGTAAATGTGTGGATCAAAAAACTGTGGTACATTTACACAATGGAATACTATGCAGAAGAAAGAAAGAAGGACTTCCTACCCTTCATTACAGCATGAATGGAATTGGAAAGCATCATGCTAAGTGAAATATGGCAGGTGGTAAAAGACAAATACCATACAATTTCACCTATAAGTGTAACCTAATCAACAAAATAAATAAGTGAGCAAAATAGAACCAGAGACATGGAAATAAAGAACAAACTGACCATGATCAGAGGGGAGGGGGAAAATGAGGGAAAGAAGGGGAAGGATCAAGTCAAGGAACATGTATAAAGGACCCATGGACAAAGACAATGGGAGGGAGGATTGAATGTGGGAGGTAGGGGGGTGGGTAGAGCAGGGGAGAGTAACAGAGGAAAAATGGAGACAGCCGTATTTGAACAATGATCAAAAAATAAATAAATGTACATTTAATTGATTTGAGCGAGGTTACTTCATGACAAATAACTCCTGTACTAATTCTACAGGTAACGTAACAGTCACTAGATATGAATGGAATAGAACAACACTTAAAGATAATAAATTATTAATCATATCTGTGAGCAACTCTTTAAAAAATGATCTAGTTTTACAGGGATAATTGTAGATCTTGTAATAAGCATGGGTCATTTTATTCCTATAATATCTAAACCTAAAACAATATATAATTTGGAATTTAACAAATACTTGTTCAGTGGCTGAATGCTCATACCTGTTTTAACTCAGCCCTGGCTGGGTTGCTCAGTTAGTTGGAGCATTGCCCTGACGAGCTTAGATCCCTGTTGATAGCACATACAAGAAGCAACCAGTGAATGCATGAATGGGTCTGAAATATAGTTCAGACAAAAGTTACAGCAAGATGGTATGTTGTGTAACATATGGCTTATAATTAACTATATAGTACTGAGTACTTCGAAATTTGTTCAGGTAAGATTTCATGTTAAGTTTTCATACCAAAGAAGAAAATTAGCAAAAGGATACAAATATCTTCTGGAAGAGATGGACATGTTTAATACCTTGACTGTGGTTATGGTATCATGAGTGTATTTGTATGTTCAAGCTGATCAAATTGTATACATTGACTATGTATAGGGTTCTTCTCATAATCAAGCATACCTAAATGAAGCTGTACAAAAGTGTACTCCTGCATCTTGGTAGGAATACAACAACAAAATATATTACTAGATAGTTAGATACAAATACGAAAAATTTTCAAAAATATTAAATATGATTGTAGTAAAATCAAAAGACATTTTTAAAGTATATAGAACAATCCTATATATTTCAATTGAGCATTGGCTATAGGTTTCTGTCTTGGTCATTTTAGCAACTGTAGCAAAATATCATAAATTGGTTGGTTATAAACAATAAACTTCTATTTCTTACAGTACTGTCAGCTGGGAAGTCCAAGGTCAAGACATCGGCAGATTCAGTCTGGTAAGGGCTCCTTCTTATATACTCTTTTTTTTTTTTTTGTTATAACTTTATGTGTCAGAAGGAATAAAGGACCTTGCTGGGGCCTATTTTATAAGGGCACTAATCCCTTTCATAAGGACTCTACACTCACAACATTTTCACCTTCCAAAAGTGCCACCTATCATATTGGCAATTAATTTTCACCATATAGATTTTGGAAGGACATAAGCATTCAATCTATAACAGGCCTATCTTTTCTAAAAGTCTTCAATCTATGAATTGCACTTCTGTATTTTTGGATGTGCAATATCAGAGGTCAAAAGGGACAACCTCACATGGTCTTCTCTATAGAAATGTATTATAATAAAGTTATCGCCTGCTTTGGAGTGAAATAGATTTCTTTCTCCTGTAAATAGGTTATGTGTTACTTTGCTTGGAGGCAAAAGAGGCAAATTGAATTTCCTTCTAAATTTTCTTTCTCCCAGGTGATTTTTAAACACCAGCTCATGTTCTTATCCCACTAAACAGTAACAGAAATACTCTATTACCTTAAATATAGGTTTTAGAAGTCACTAGTTGTTTGTACGATTAACCAGTTCACTCTCGTAAATAAGAACAGATTTTTGGGGGGGCGGTGAATGAGCATAAAGTTTTTGACATTGATGAGTGCATTAATCATTTCTTTTTAATTTTGTACTTGTGAAGCTCTGACATCTGGGCCTTGCAAACCTTGGAGAGACTGTTTCTCCCAGAGCTAGCCTATCCCTGGAATAGTGAAAGACTACCCTACAAGATCACCTTTATATGCAAACTAACCAATCCAGACTCCATACTTCCCCCACATTCTTTACCAGACTCTCACAAGGCTCTTACGCTCTGGGCCACTATTCCCCTGCCCCTAATTACTCAGAGTCTTGTACCAGATAACTAGAGAGACCCCAGATGCTGCAGAGCACACTGCGAGCATCCAAACTAGCCAATCTTAAGCCTGCTTACCCTGCCTTGTCCTTTCCTTCCCATGGAAACCAAAAAAGGCTCTTTCGCATGCCTGCCTCCTGTTCCCTCTGCGTCCTTACTGACCTTGGTGTTTCCCCTTCTGGCCCCTGCGTGATGTGACATGCCACCTCCTCTTCGAAGCTGTGCATAAAAACCTATCTGCAGTGGCAATGCTTGCCTGATCTGTTGGCCTCACATTACCTAAAAATTAAAAAAATAAAATCTGCATGTTAAGACAATGAGCACAAAATACTTATATTATTAAGAAAACAGATATATCTTCCCATTTTAGGCCTGCAGTGAATTCCTAGCCATATGTAATAGTAAAGTTAAAAAAATTAATAGTTTCATGTTTTCTACCAATCCACCAGCTGCTAGAATTGCTGCTACTAGTAAGTTAGTTTATACAGGCACCACCGGCTCAGGTTGCACGGGGCTAGAGGCAGCATGAGGAAATTACCACCTCAAAGTTCCATGATACATAACTTTTTGGAGGGTTTTTCCTTAAGAAATAAAGGTGCTTTCACTTTTATCCATAAGGAAAATTTGTTGAGGTACATGGGACAAGTGAGTATGTGTCTCTATATAAGGATGCTTGAATTCAACACTGTCACTGTCAAAATAACACATAGACTTCATCCTGCCACAGTTTTTTGACTTTGAAGCGAACCTCTTGTGTTTCAGTTTTACTCTACTATTCTAAAAATCACCCTCTTTCCCTCTCCAAGTCCACAGCCCTTCCATTTTTAAACTGTATTTGAACCAACCATTTTCGGGTAGGGATTTCTAATAGAATGCAGGAGCAAAAATAATTTTCTCACCTCTCAATGTCCCTTCACATTGATCAGCATGACAAAATAGATAATAAAACTTAATATAGTAGACATCATGGGTTAGACTATCTTTTTTATTATCTTTTCAATAGGTTTAAGTTCATGATTTGATTGACATTGGACAGTTGCTGGCATTGATGGATATAAAATACCACCAATGAATTATTTTAAGTACTTTTATAGCCATCATTTCTCTTTATCATTATTAAATATTCTCTGCATGGCCATCTGTTTCTGCATAGTTAGTTAAATTAAAAAACTGCATGTGGTGGAGTAGATCAATACTATTGATTTATCAAGTAAGATTGGTATATCCATAATGAGTTCATAAATGTTTTAAGACTAATATATGAGTATGATGAAAGTAATTTTCCATCACCAGTACTTTGACTAAATAGCACAACAATCATCAAACAACCACCTATTGATAGTGATCTGAAAATTGCTCCTTACTTGGACCAGTTTCAAATTAATGATTAATCAATTATTTAACTAGCTTAATTCAACTTCTTCAGTTTCTCTTGTTCTGATCCTCCCTTTCTACAGGATGTCAGGTTGCCTTCATGTTTCTCTGAGCTGCTGGGAGAGCTCTCTATCTAGTCACTCTACCTAAACACTTACCCCCTAATAAATCATCCTTGAGTGCTGCCAGAGGAACAGGCTAACATGTAGTGAGAAGCAAAATTTTTTGTGCTAAATATTCTTCAGGGATTGATATTAATTAATGGGTATTGTAGCAACTTTCTAACATAGCACAAAGGGTCCTTCAAAATCTGCTGCTTGCATACATTTTAGATAATATGGTCCAACTAGATTAAACTGCTACATAAATGTCAACATTTCATACTCACATATTTTGTGTATATTTTTTTTATTTCAAATGCTTTTGATTTACTTATTATTGACTCACAAACCTCATGACATTTTTCATGACTTCTCTAGGTACACAAAGGCATTCTCTATAGTTCCATTGCTACCTATGCATACTAAATTATATTATTGTCATTTTTTCTTATAGTTGCTTGAATGTTTGCCTCTCTAGTACATTTCAACCTCTTTGGGTACAGGGAAAATAAATTTTCATATATGTGTGTGTCAGATACAGCCTCCTGCATATAATGTGTTCTTAATTTACATAACCATCCATTTCAAATAGTTGAATGAATAAAGTGAATATAGAGCCCTTGAGATCACAGTAGATGGACAATGTGGGAAAAAATTTTTTATCACTTAAAGTCTGATAAACTGCTATCTAGATAAATGTTAGGATATACCATTTTTTAACTTCTTAGTTCCTTAAAGGCAGAAACAATGTGCTAGCAGTTGACTCCCTCAAAATACTTCCTCCCTGCCCCTCCCTAAACAATACTTGTTTAAGTAAAATGATATTTACCAGATTTAACGCAGTAAGGGAGAACTCTATTTTGAGCCTTGTAGTATCTCAGAAAGGGAGGTCACAGGATGATATTTACAGTCCTGAGATATCAGGTCCTGAGCAGGCTGAATGATTTTAGGTTTGTTTTGCAAGGTGTGAAACTGGAATTGGCATAATAGTTTTGAATTGGTAGACATCCAGAAATGAGGGTCTTGAAGCACTTCTTGATGAGGAAGTTGTTTGCCCTTATGAGTAATTTGTTTAGTTGTTTTACAGTCTTTCTTCCAGAAGCAAGTGTTGTAGAGAAAGCACTAGGCTGTTTTTGCATAGTTATAGTATTGCTTTACACACATACAGGGGTGTGCAACATTGTTAAAGGGAAGAAATTACTTTGATTTTAATTATCAAAGTAATTAATTTCAATTACTTTCTATAATTTTTATCCTTAATGTCTATCACAGTACTTGGTACATGGAAAGACTTAAATATTTTACATGTTTAACTTGTTCTAACTTGAAGACTATAAGGCATGGGAATTCTTCCTAAATCACAATGTTTTTAATGAAGGCAGGATTGGCATAAAGCAGAGGTTTAAGTAAAAAGACATTGTCTATAAAACCCATCAATTACCCTGTTTACTCTCCACTACAGACACCTCCTACATTCCCTTCTACTATCTTTCCCATTTATCTTTCTCCTAACTGTGCCCCATACCCATAACTTCACCTGTCATTTGTGTTTGTGTACTACTCATCTTATGAAGAGGTCTGTACCCAATTTAGTTGTATATTTTCAATAGAATTTAAAATGATATGCTTTCATTGTAAAAGTTTCAAAAATTTAAAAAATATAATATAAAATTTTGAGAAACTTACTTTTCACAGTTTACCTATTTATATATACATTCCTAAAATGCATCTTGCACACATACACAGACAGGTCCTTGACTACTTGGAGCCATTTGAAATATTCTCATGTTACCCATCATAAAAAATCTTAGAAAATTTCAATGTTCATAATGATTACTTAATCATCATACTGTGCATTGCTTTTATAAACATGACACATAATCCAATAGAATTCAACAAAAAAATATTGTCGATTTACCTATGTGAAGGATAATGTTATATCCCAAAGAGTTAACATAAATATTTTTTTCTTTTAAATATTAATAAAACAGAGCCTTATCTAACAGAGAATTCATCTATTTATATAATTAAAAGAAAAGTTAGAGAAATAAATTGTTGTATAAGGTATATGTTATAATAGCTTAGAAGAAAGGAAAATGTACTTCTAAGGAAGGCATGTTGCAGATTTTAATTTCATATCTTTAACCTTGATTCCTTCAACATTTATCTTTTATAAATTAAACTGGACATATACACATATACATAGAAGATATTTTCCTTTCTGGATGTACTTTAAATCTCTCAAATGTTACCTCTTGCCTTTGCTAGGGGACCATTGGTAGTGTTTCAGATTTAGAAGACACTTAGGGAACTGACCTCAGAAGATAAAGCAATACCACTCTTACCCAATGGCTGGCCTGTAATTGTTTTCTGAATGGCTCTTTTTGCACCCAGACAACTTTGATGAGTCTAACTAATAAGAATTTGTAACTGATTATTCAAACTGAGTTTGACTGGTTTACATTCTTTTTGCTGTCATGGTACCCAGTTTCAGCTCTCTTCCCATTAAAAGCAGATCAGCAAAATATTTAACTTGATACCCACTACCTCAAATGTTTGTTGGCACTTACAACAATTATGTCATATACATTAAACAGCCAATGAGGATGGGGTTAAGTTTGCCTTTGTATGGCAAAGGTTTGAAGTTGTGAATATTTTGTGTGGCAACCACTTAATTTTATGAGACCTAGAAAATGAGACCCAACAAAGATATTGTTGACTTGCACAGGTTTTCTAGCAAGATCAACATGCATTTTAGTTAGTAGAACACAAGTCTCTGGTTACTGTTTTATTCCTTAGGTGTACCAACAGGTGGAATTAAATACCTTTGATGTCTGTATAATGTTAACTTTAAAAAATGTATTTGGAGATGTCTGCAGATAGAACAAGCAGATATAACAATTATCTTCTAATGTTGCACATGGCATTCATAGTGTGAGTGCCAAATTCTCTTTTGTTTAGTGACAGTTGATAAGGGTGGTCAATTTTTAAATAACAATGAGGGTTAAATATCTGCTTTAAATATTTAGCATTTGAATACCTTATAAAAATCATTCAAGTTTTTCATGTGTTATTTTTATGGTCTCTGACAGGACAGTAATACCTTCTTCATGGTGTTATTATAAGGATTAAAGAAATAATGTATTGCATGTAGTAAATACTTAATGAGTGTAATCAATATTATGGTGATAACTTAAGATTGTGATTTGGTAATCAGAACACCAGTGGTAATTTTTAGAGAAAAATTCAGAGGGTTGCTAGGGGTTATGGAAGAGTCCCTAATGAGAATATGGGGATAGCAACTATAAAATGATATTCAGGAAATTTGGTATTTAAAGGAAATATATGAGATTGAATAAGTAGAAAGTCAGGTAGAGAAAAATGGCTTGAAAATTATAATATATAGTCAATTAAAAATGATTACAAAATTTTTGACACATCTTTCCATTAGGAGGTTCAATGTATGTCCCCACCCTTGAATCTGGGCTCTACCTGCTACAACCAATAGAAGGTGGTAGAAGTGACAGCCTGCAACTCTTGAGGATAGGTCATAAAAAAGTGAAACAGTCTCTATCTGGATCTCTCTTTTTTCTTTTCATTGAATTTACTGGGGTGATATTGGTTAATAAAATTATGTAAGCACCAGGTGCATAATTTTATAATACAGTATCTATATATTGTACTGTGTGTTCACTATACCAAGTCAAGTCTCCTTCCATCACTATTTATTCTCCCTTTACCTACTTATCCCCTTCCCACCTGGTAATCACCATATTGTTGTTGGAGTCTAAGAGTATTTTGTTTGTTTGTTTTTGCTTAGTCCCTTAACCTTTCTAATCCAGCCCCACAACCCCCTTCCGCTCTGACAGACCTCAGTGTGTTCTCTGAGTCTGTTTTTATTTTTTGGGTTAGTTTATTTTGTTCACTAGATCCCACATATGAGTGAAATTACATGGTACTTGTCTTTGACTGACTTATTTCCCTTAGCATCATGCTGTCCAGGTCCATCTGTGCTGTCACAAAGGGTAAGATTTCCTTCCTTTTTATTGCTGAGCAGTATTCCATTGTATAAATGTACCTCTGCTTTTTTATATACTCATCTGTCATTCATGTCATTCTCTCATTTTATCAGCTTACTCTCTAGACACCCATTCTCAGATACCAGCCACTATGGAATGGGAAGCCCAAGTCTAGGTGGTGATGACAAATGTAGGTGTCATGGTCAAAAACTTTAGCTGGGTCCAGGCTTTGAGTCATGGCAGGACAAAAGCCTCCAAAATGATTTTAGCCTTTAGAGCTTCGAGTTACTTTCAGATATCAGGAATTCTTCGCTGAGGCTCAAGACATTCTTGAAAAGAAATAAGTCATGGCTGTGCCTTGTCTGAATTCCTGACTCATGAAGTCCGAGGGCAAAATAAAATGGTTGTTGTTTTGGCCACTAATTCAGGGTGGTACTATTTAGTAAACAGCAATAGATACCTGGAAGAAAAAGCTGATTAAATCATGAAGAAAATGTGAGCTTGTTTGTAAATCAAGAAGAAGAGAAAAGTTGTAAGGAAAAAAAAATAGATCAGGACATAAAAACAGCAAATTTCTAGAGTCTACCAAAATGTGGGAAAAACTGAAACGAAAAAAACAAGTTGGTAGTCGGGTCTCCTGAGCTCTATAGATGCCTGTCAGAAAAAAATTCAGGACAAATCTGTGACCAGTAAGAGTAGAAAAAATTATGCAACAGCAAGTACTTATTGAGTGCTTAGTGTTCCACATAAAATTGCACACTTACATGTTTGTTTTTCAAATTTTGTCACCCACCTTAATATTCCTTATTGTCATGTTCTAACACTTCCTTGACAAGCCATTGAACATTTGAAAAATCTTTTCAAAAGAAAGCTTTTATAATATCTTAGAATTGCTACTCAAGACACTGTTTCATTTGATTTCTTTAAAATTATAGTTAATGATGCCTGACTCATCATCCACTCATTGCTCCTTCCTCATAGACAGAATTAAATTGGACTGCTGGTGATTTACAAAGAATATTTGAGAAATGTGGTAAAATCTTGCAGTCAACCATCTGTTCAAGGAGCTGTTTCTTTTCATAGAAAATATAAGGCGTGTCAACAATTGAGATTCTTTATTTCTTACCATAGGACACCAAGCTGTGTCCAGCAAGATAGAGCCACCACATGCTCTTCTAATACATTCTCTAAGTCAATAAATTAAGTATGGGTAATGGAACACTTTAAAATATCTTCTAAACATTAAATCAGGCTAATTTGCCACTTCTTCTTATATGTGTTTCAATAAAGACATGACTGAGGACTTGTCTGCATTGTAATATAAATTAATAATTAAAACCTCTAAGTATTTGTTTCCATATTGTTTTCTTGTAAGGGATGATAACTTCACAATGCAATAAATATCTCAAGGTGTTAAGACAAGCATAATATTCAATCTATTAGGAACATATGTCAAATATATCATCATATTTTTGTCATTTCTAATATCCAAACTATACAGAGAGTCCACTGTTTTCTTGAATTAGTAAGTATAAGAAATTATTTGAGGATCTTTTCTTAGACTACTTTCTTTAAAATTGTTATGTTGAAAATCTCCATTCTTTCCCACAATTTCAATCAGTTATCTTTCTACTAATGCTGAAAAGTTTAATATAGTATTCCTAAATTTATATCTAGCAGCCTATATACCAATGTGGCTTAGAGTTGTGTTTTGTTTATTCCCCACAGTTACTTAATTTTGTTAAGTTAGTTTCATTATCAATAATTTAAAAATGGAAACAATCTAAATTTCCAGCTTGTGTTAGAAAAGCAGGATCTGCAACGGTAAGGACACCTAATCTGTTGAAGCCTGATAGCTACCTCCTTTAGAAAGGCATGTGCTACATTCCTCATGACTTCATTGTTTTGACCATAGCCTGTTACTTTAGTAGCCCCAGGGACCATTTGAATTTGTGAGCCCTCTTCTAGTTGATATTTCGAGAAAGGAAGATGTTAACCTGCATTTCCAGCCAGCAATAGAACAGCTTTATCCCAAATGTCTTGCATTGATCTTAATACATAAAACTGTCTGAGGTTGGTCTGGTAAAAACAAGGCTGGAAGCTATGTACCTCTTTTTTTTTTTTCCTTTTTTTTTTCCTGTATCATTGGAACTGATTAAGAGTGAGAACCAGTCTTATAGATTCAGGTTCTATAATATATTCCCTCTGCCAGCCCCTCATTACCTCTTACCTAGGAATATTAGAGATCCTAAGTGATCTTCCCATAAGAATTAATCCTATGTATACCCATTAATCTTCTAATTGTGTAACTTTAATCGTACCTTGCTCAGAAAGTTTTCAACAATTTTCATTTGCCTACAAATTACAAAGAAATTCATTAATTTAACATTATAGGCCATTCAAAACAGGGACCAATGTATTCTTTCTCGATAATAGAATTTTAAAACAGGCATGAATTTAATGATTACCTAGTTCACTCTCTTCATATGTAGCTGAGAAAACTGGATTTCATCCATAATTCAAAAGATAGGTGGCTGAGCAAAGATCAAAACTTAGCTCTCCAGAGTAAGTTTCCAGGTCTACTTCCACACCCACCAACCAAAGAGCTTGTTCTAGACAAAGGAATGGTTCCTGGACTCTGTTGCATTCATTACTGCCAATGTCTGAACCAGTGTAGCTAGATGATCTCAAAAGTAACTTTATCTTTAAAGGTTTAGCCCATCTTTTACCCTTACTCATAAAGTAAAACATACTCATATTTTTAAAGTACAATATACACCATAATTTTGTTAAGACATTCACCATATTCCGTGTTACATTTCAGCAGGATTTTTATACCCAGTCTCTTTCAAGCACATTGAAGGAAGAGACTGCATTCTTGTAGCAACTGGCAAAGTGTCTTAAACCTAACAGTTTGAATTGCCATTGAACCCCAGCCCAGCCTCTTTTCGCCCTTTCAACTTTACCTACCTTTAAGGGTGTCTGTTATGATTTAGTAATTAGGAATTTTTCCCCTGCACCAGATGCTTCTCTTCCAAATAGCTCCCATATACTTGTTTCTTTCGTATTTGCAAATGCCGGGGATTATACTTATTTTTTTTTTTTAGCATATAACTGATTTCAATACAAAGTTTCTCTTGTTGCCTTTAAAATTGTAGAGATCTGGCTGGTATGTCTCAGTTGGTTGGATCTTTGTCCCATGGACCGAAGGGCTGCAAATTCGTTTCTCAGTCAGGGCACATACCCAGGTTGTGGGTTTAATCCCTGGTTGGGGCACATAGGAGAGATGGTTGATTGATGTTTCTCTCTCACATCGATGCTTCTCTCTCTCCTCCCTCTCACTCTTCTGTCTCTTTCTCTCCCCCCTACCCTCTTGCCTTCTTTTTCTAAAAGCAATGAAAAAAAAAGTCTTTGGGTGAGGAAAAAATAAATAAATAGTCGATGAGAAACACTAACTGCTTGTGTTGTCAGTACCCATTAGTGATTTGCAGAGATTTATAAAGCACCATCACATGTTCGAAAGGCTACAGCTGATATAAATTGAGATTCAGCCCCATAGCCTCTAACCTCTGAAAGTCCACCAAGCTTGTACTTGTGGAATATCTTTCCTATTCCTCTGACACTTGCTATTACACCCTAAGAAATTACCAATTTGGTACTTACTTAGCTTAATATCTATCACTAAGTAATTGTAATTTTATCAAATTGTTCATTCCAGTTATAGTTCCATGCTGTGTTGTGAAATTTTAATCAAATATTAATTTCAATTCAGGTCATAACACTACTAGTTATCTCCTCATAATTAAACTCTCACTTCAAAAATAATGAAAAAAAGTGAATGTACTTATTCCTAGAATTGCCTGTATGCTAATTCTTTGTTTAGCTGAAAAATAAAATGATTAATACTAAATATAATAATTACCTGTTGTATTTTTAGATAAACAGTTGAAGGTGATTTATATTTTTATTTGTGATGACTGAGATTGATACAAATTAATCTCTTTTATATTTTAACTTATAGTGTCTTCTTGATATGTATATACAAACCTCTTTACATCATTTTATTAAAAATTAAAATTGTCACAACTACTCATGTACTTAACATTTAAAATATTTAACTGTGAACATGTTTTATAAATCAAGTAAGCATTATAAAATATTTAAATGATTGCTTGTTTTCTTCATGGTTTCTGTACCACATTTGCATCGCCTGCCAACCCAAGGCCTTTTAAAATATACTTTTTTATATTCGAGGAGCCTGACTTTACTCTCCATCAGCTCTCATACAAACAGGTTGAAGGTAGCAATGAGCACAATACCTTGGACCTAACAAAAGCTCAAGGAATGTTTATTGAGTTCTTACTGAACCCCAAATCTTTCATTTCTTTATTTCAATTTTGCCTTCTTCTGCAGCTTTCCATTATTAATACATTTCTAAATGAATAAATAATTTCCACTTAGAATAAAAGAATAAATGTATAATTTTAGTTCTTAGGAATATCTTAATTGCTATGTATAGGCTAAATTAATCAAATGTATTATAATACAAACTTTGTGTTCTACATGACCTTAATTCAACAGACATCTATTATGTGATAGCAGCAACTATGGGCTTATAGGATCCAAAGATGAGTAAAACATAGTCCTTGTCTTGAAGAGCTCATAATATACTAGGCAAACAAAAAGATATGCATTACGAGTTATTTGTATAGCATGCTGTACACAGTGTGGGGCTAGAGCACATAGGCCAAAGGAGGTTAGGGATTATCGCACCGAGAAGATACCATTTGAGATAGTTTCAGAAAGTATGAGTAACCATTCATCTGGAGAGGAAAGAGTAGAAGAAACATTTTTGACAAGGGGAACATTGGAGGTAGGGAGATCTATAAGAGAGTAAAATAATGAGAAGTTTGGCATGACCACAATAGAAGATTGAGTGGAATTAAGAGCTGGAATGACAAGTCATGAAAACATAAAGTCCTTTGAAACAAAACTTTTAATATCAGATAGGCAATATAGATCTATCAAACATTTTGAACATGAGTAATAATTCTGTGTGCTCCAGAGTCAACATAGTACTTACATTGGAAAGGAAGACAGATGTTGGTTAAAAGAATGCTACAATAGTCCATGTAGATGATGAGAGCTTGACCAGTGAGGATTTATAATATTTGATTTATTTGTTTTAGATTATGAATAACAACAGAAATATATATATATAAATATATAAAATATTCAAATACCACTCAAATTATTTTTATATTACAGGGATTTCTCTGTTTACCTATATATAAGAACTTTTTTCCATATAATCATTAATATTTTCAATAGGTACTACACAGCAGATAACCATATGCCAGTAAGTGAATAGAGAGTCTGATAGACAAGTAAATGAGTCAAGTGTTACTACAAAGAATACATTTACACCTACTTCCATATGGAAATATTTGTTTTGGTACTTCCCAATTATACTACCAGGCACACTGAAGGACAGTCCATGTAATCCTGCTGTCTGCCAAATTGTAAGGATGTAATGTCCAATATCCCCCGTTCCCATTGTGATAAATTAATAGTGTGGTTTCTTAATTTGACAGCTCTAATTTCCTAAAATGATCCACTATTCATATGCTTCTGTATAAAGTGAATAAGCTACAGAAGTTTGAGCCCACCTTTGGTATGATCCATCATATTGCTCACTTAATCTAAACATCAAAAATACCTTATTTTCTCAGTGTCTACATGGTATCTTCTGTTTAACACCAGTACCCACTCCTGGTTAATAATAACCCCAGAGAGCAAATAAAACAATCACTGATTTGGCAGACCATATGACATCAAATAACAAGTGTATGAATGTTATACTTCAATATCTCTACAAATCAAAATTAGATCCCTAATGTTCATTGTGTCATTGAAAAAGAATATATCAAGTTTTATATTTTTAATATTTAGGTAACCAATCAATTATAATATTTCCTGCAAAGATGGTGGTCATAGATATAAAACATGTTTTCTTCCTTGGGGTTGCTTAAAATGTAGTCAAGAAACAGTTAAGGATATATATCTAAACTTTGATTTCTAATTTTACATTTTAAAATATTATTATTAACTAATAACTAATTCAAAATTAACAATAATATATTTCTGATATAAAAGTATTTATATATTTCCAGCACTCTGGAAATTGCCTCAGCTAAGGAAAGTTGCCTTACCCAAGGCACTCTCCCTTCTCAGGGGTGGCCTAAATCTAATGACTGCCTGATATGAGACTCAAGCCCGTCTGTGCAACATGGTAAAACTCTGAAAGATTATCCAGACTTCAAGGCCCATGGCGAGACCATTCCATTGCCACCAACTTCTTCCTCTATTCGCTACTGCTTTCTTCATTTCTGCATACAAGTATTGATCTTAATAACTTATAGTTGATAGATTATCTTGACGTAGATGATTCACTTTCAGTTTATGACAATCATAAAGTTTGGGTAGAACTGAGTCTAGCCTATTGAATAAACCACATTAGAGTGAGATCCTCATTTTCTCATCTATTTTATTTTAAAGAACTGAAATCAACTTTAGGAGTAATCATATATATTTTAAATATGATATTATGAAGATGTAGATACTTTATTCATTCATTAAAAACTTATTCAGTATCTATTATATTTCATCATGTCCACTTAGTGCTGAGCTTAACAGAATAAATAATAAATGGCCTCTTTCTTGAAAGACTGTGCCATCTACAAGAGCCAGCTGATACAGAGGAAACTGTAATGAGCTGTATATCATATACTTAAAGCAGTGTCATACCCAGACCAGGAGTACCAGCATCACCAGGTAACACGTTGCCAGTGCAAATTCTCAGGCCCACCTCCAATCAACTGAAGCAGAAACTCTAGGGGGCAGTTCAACAGTCTCTATTTTACCAAGATGTCAAGTGATTCTAAAGCTCACTAAAGTTTGTTCATCAATCTTTTAAAAAGTAATACCGGGAAGTTTTGAAAGTAGTAATTTAGTTGTAATTTTTCTTTATGAAGGTAAAAACAAATTTTGACTAAATCCATCCCATATCACAATATACAACTAGGTTCTTAAAGGACATTGGACAAATAATACAATTTAATCACTCAATAAAAACTTCCCATTGTTTAAAAAGATTTTAAGAAATTTCTGATAAATTATAAACACGAAAAGCAAATTAAACCAAATCAACAACAAAAAAACCCTCTTTTGTTCATTGATATCATCCTAACCCACTTTTGTAATACAAGTAGGTGTAGAGATACCTCACATGACACTTAATACCTGCCATCCTAGCCTCTTAGCTGTCCTTTTCAATCTTTTCACTATTGAGCTAACCAGTATGCTTAGACTGACTTTTTAAGGCCTGGGCTCCTTGACTTCACTTATAATGCCTGGAATTCACCTTAGCCCACCCCTACCACTGTTAGGAATTAATGACTTTTGTTGTGTGGATGACCAAAGATTAAATGGAAACAATAGCTTTCCTACTGCATTTTGTGACTTTTATTTCTTTGGCAAGTCTTGATGCAAATGACTGAGGAAACACTACTAATCCTACCATATTAATAATTTATTGCAAATAATTTGTTTTATTTGATATAAATGTGGCATTGGCAGTTATAAGGAACCCAGTATGGCACAGATTATAGAGTATACTTGAGAATAATGAGTCTTCCACATTCTCTGTTCACCTGCCCCAGCAACCCTTTAATGCCCTATAATGGAGGCATCAAAATATAGAAGGCATTGGAATTCCTGAGTTATCACATGGATGTTTAATCTAGATTGCTACCTAATTCACATAAGATTTTGGGAGAAAAATACATCTATGCTTTTGTAAGCCACTGAGATTTATGGTTTCTTTTTTTCTGCAGCATAACCTGTTATTTTCTCTAATCATTCTGAGTATCCCTTGATAGCCATTTTATCAATAATAACTAGTAGGAAATAGAGCTTGCTTTTCGATTTTTTAAATAGGTAACATTTATATTCCTCATAAACTAAAACCATATTTTCTTAAAACTATTTATTTGGGCTGTATTAAACATGGATGTGTTCTCTTTGTGAATGTGATAAGACGTGTTGTAAAGTGGCTCTGTTGAGTCTTAAATTGTAGGAACACCTCATGTCAGAACCTTTAGAGTGTCCAATTACTACCGAGATGGCTTTTTCAGTTTCATGCATGGAAGGATACTAGAAGCTAAGTCAGACAGAAGTAGATAAACTTTGCGTAACTCTTGTTTTCACCATGAAAAATGTTATTGGACCAATTGTTTCTCAAAATTCCTATGTTTAAGCCCTAACTTTCAATGTGACTGAATTTGGAGTGAGGACTTGTATAGAGGTAATAAATGTTATATCATAAGAGGGAGACCCTAATCTAACAGGACTGGTTCCCTTACAAGGA
The DNA here is from genome assembly GCA_004026545.1 of Mormoops blainvillei. Lineage (NCBI taxonomy): Eukaryota > Metazoa > Chordata > Mammalia > Chiroptera > Mormoopidae > Mormoops > Mormoops blainvillei. The sequence continues at coordinate 20,844 of PVJD01013125.1, forward strand.
GAAAGGAACACCAGAGATCACTTTCTGTCTGAGTGTGCACCTGAAGAATTTTGATAACCATTTTCTTATCAAGATCTATTTTAGGTCATTTGTAATATCTGTGTCTACTTTTTTCAATATGTTGGCTTGCAGATGAGGAAATATGATAACACCTCACTTATAGCTTTTTTTTTTTATTTCTTTAATCCCTTTGAGGTAATTTTAGGACCATTGTTTGAAATAGATGCTAATTTAGAATCTTTGTATTCCTGGTACTTGGTGCAGGGTTCTGGTTGGGCAGCAGGCTTCTGATATACTCTGAGAATACACAGAGCACTCTGAGGCATTTTGAGTTGCCAACACAATCGGGTGTACTTTTATCCTGAAATGATACATCCTATAGATACAATTTGGAATCTCATCTGAGGCACCTACAAATTTTCATGGACAAGGAAGTGCCTATGTATGGTTTTGTTTTCATTAAAATAACTACTGAATGTGATACCTGCAGCATGATCAAGATATTATGATTATCAACAGAACGAACAAGCATGTTAAATGTAACCGGAAACACTGAAGTGAAGAACAAACTGATAGTGATCAGAGGAGAGGGGGGAGGGGAAGATGGGGATAAACAGGGGAAGGGTGGTCAAAGAACATATATGGGAGGCTCATGTATAAAGTCAAGGAGGGGTCGACGGTGGGGGAGGGGGAGTGGTGGGTGGAAAATGGACAAAACTATACTTGAACAACAATAAAAATATATTTTTAAAAAGATATGATTATTATTTTCTAATTCAAAAAAGGTTGTTTTTTTTTAATTGCTTAAGTATTTTAGGGATACAACAGTAAAAGAAATAGGCAAAAACAAAAACTCTGATTCCCAGACCTCACATTTTAGTTGAGAGTGATCAACAACAAAAAATATATACATGGTCTGACAGAAGTAATGCCTGCCTGAGTGTGGTTGGTAGGGTAATAATATGGGTGTAATAATTTATAGTTTTAACTTGAACATTTCACCTAAAATGCTATATGGTGTGCTTGAGTGTGATATTGTTATGTTACAGAATTACATGCTTATGATTTTGTGATAAAAGATTTTGTAATTAAAAAGGGGCATTATTTGTGCGAGACCTTGTATGTGCGTGTGTGTATATATGTATACACAAACGCATATATATATATAAAGTGATAAAATCTGTAAATCTACAAATAAATTATATACCATTCTTTCTATAAAAACAGAGTGGTACCTGCCATTATTTGAGAAAGACAAAATATCAAAACATGATAGATTATTAATATTTAGCGGGATCAATATAATGACCAATTTTATTTATATATCAATATCCCTTTTAAAAGAGACTTTTGAAGTATGTTAACTTATATGTTACTCAATATACATTTCCCTGCTGAGTTCATGATATTTCTTCTCTGACTCAAGAAGCCCTTTTTTTTTTAATCTTCACCGGAGAATATGTCTTTATTGATTTGAGAGAGAGAGGAAGGTGGTGGAGGGAGGGAGAGACAGAGAAACAGAGAGAGAGAGAGAGAGAGAACATGGATATGAGAAAAACACTAATCAATTGCCTGCTACACACACTCCGACAGGGAACTGAACCCACAACCTAGGTAGGTGACCTGATGGGGGAACAAACACACAACATTTTGGTGTATGGGATGATGCGCCAACAAACTGAGCCACTTGGCCAAGGCAAAGCCTCCCCTTCCTTAGCTAAAGATCATGAGGACACTCCATTCTGGCAAACTCCCAATCAATTCTTGGAAGCTTATTTTAATTGCCTTCCTATTGGAAAGAAATAAAGTTTTCACCCTCTGAGTGATCCTCCCTTTCCTTTCTTTCTTTTTACTTTCTTTATTTTTTTATTTTTATTGATTATGCTATTACAGTTGTCCCATTTTTTTCTTCCCTTTATGCCCCACCCCTTAGTTTATGTCTATTGGTTATACATATAAGTTCTTTGGCTTCTCAATTCCCTATACTGTTCTTACCCTCCCGATCTATAGATTTGTTTATAGATTCAATTTATAGAATTTTGAATCTGTGAACAGACCATTAGAACAGAACAAATAGTCACATTCCAATGTACTTCTAAACGCGGAGCCAGAAACACGTCATTTAGAACTAAAAATGTGCTTTTTGTATTTTCATTTTTGTAGAGAAAGATACGTGGAAAGGAGGAGGAAAGGAATACAAGAAGGAAAAAAAAGGACACTTTGTAAGGGATACACATTGTATACTACTAGACTTTTATAACCCTGTGCTATATGTTATTTGGCCATTGTGAGAAGTCTAGACAGAGTTTTAAAATCAGTGAGATTAGGTATGTACTCTGCTTCCCACAACACAAGCAACTTAGCAAATGCAAACACATATAGCACACTTAAGATTCAACACTGAAGAAAGGAAGGTCTATAAAGTGAAGGGATTAAGGAAAAAACCTGCAATAACTCATGGACACTGACTATAGACAACACTAAAATTATTACCAGAGGGAAAGGAGTACAGGCTTGAGGTTGGAGAAAGTAAGGGGCGATAATGCTAAGGGAAGGAAATGACTTTGGGTGGTAAATACACACCATATACAGGTGATGTATTACAGAATCATACGCTTGAAACCTATATAATTTTAACAATGTCATACCAATAAATTCAATGTTTTTTTTAAAAGAAGGGTCTATAACCAGTGGCTATCAGGTATACATTGATTTAGAGTTGATTTAAAATTTCTTGACACTTAAAATACAGTGTTTTAAAAAATAACACGGTTAAGAAATAAACTGTCCCAGGACTAAAGTGGTCTAAATTGAAGATATTAACTTAGCAGAAATAGGGTCTGTGCTTAAACTCAAGCTCTGCTAATTAAGAAAATAATATTGAAAGGAAATAAAAATGGACAGGGCATTTATAAATGTCTCTGTGAAAACTATTCAAGATATTTTTATCATAAGAGTGAAATGATTGCAAGAGTATTTCCAAATTGATTCAAGAGTAATAAAACACCTTGACCAGTGTGGCTCAGTTAACTGGGCTTTGTCCCTCAAAGCAAAAGGCTGCAGGTCTGATAGCCCCTCAGGGCACATGCCTGGGTTCCTGTGGACCTGTTTCCTGGTCAGGGTCATACAAGACGCAACCAATCAATGCTTCTCTCCCTCTCTTTTTCCCTACCTTCCCCTCTCTAAAATAAATATATGAAATCTTAAAAAAAATAATAAAAAATAGAATGACTCACGCAAGATAAATGAGACTGTTCTAGCTTGACTCAGAGTTACACTCTCAGTGTGAAGTACAGCAAAAGATAGCTAAATGTATTCATGTTAGAGAAAAAAATCAGTAGCTAGCATTATTTCTTTGGGGGGAGTAGGTGATGCCGATAGAATGACCATCTGGGAGTGAAATCTCTGCAAAGAGACATTTATCAGTAGAACAGAAGGACTTCAGCTCTGCAATCTGGTTTCTATATTTGTAGAAAAAGCACCATTTAAAAACTTAGACAGCTTTTCTATTTCATGGATCTTTTTTACTCAAGAAAAATAACTCTGGTCAATATGTTACTCTAAAAATTTGCTGCATCCTATGTGTCTTATGTTCATCCACACTATGAACTGACTTGATTAGATGTCAACAGATTAATCTTGGAAGAGAGAAGATGTCAGGGGGGTAAAATGTATTACCACAGTATTATTCCTCTTCTTGTTCATATTGCATACACTAAGTTATACCTACCTCCTTTCCTTACAACACCCCGCCATAGCTACATTCCTGCTCTACTCTTTCCCCAACCATATGGTCCTATTATTGCATGCAAATTCTTTCAATATGCTCCTGCCCATCTTCTGAAGTGAAGGATGGTTTGTCTTGGTTGCACTTTATTCAATACATATTGGGAACTCAGGTTAACCTTAACAACTAATTTTCTAAGAGGAAATCAGGCAAGGAGAATTAAATAAGCAAACATTGTGTGAGAAACGTTCAATAAGTTAAACTTTTAAGGTTTTAATCTAACAAAAAGTTAACCTTAAAAGTGTATTTTGTACAATAAATATATAGTCCTCCAGGCAGTATTGTATTTGTGTAAGCATAGATCAATGGAACAGAGAGCAGAAACAGAGTCACATAAATATTGTCAGCTGATTTTTTTACAAAGGTGAAAGGCAATTCAATAAAGAAGGAACAGGCTTTTTTAACAAATGGTGTTGGAACAATGGCATCTTCATGTGCAGGATAATGAAACAAATCTGGGTCTCTTAACTCACCTTCATTATCCCCTTCTCATATAAGAGAATAACATATAAACCAATTGATACAGATCTGGGAATCCTTGATTACATTATCTAGATTTAGTCTACATTGATTTGTAAATTCCTTTCTATGTTATCTAGCTTTAGATATCTTTAACAATGAGTCTCATCTCAGAGAGAGAGATCAGGGCTTGAAGTCAATCTTAATATGCTTGCTCTGTTCTGAATTGACATTAACTTTAAGAAACAGTCTATCCTGTGAGTTTCTAGCCAACCAACCTAAAGGGAAGTGTGTCAAAAAGGGGGCTGTGGGCAGAGTATATGAAGGGCCATATAATGGGAGAAAAATAACAGTTGAGTAAATATTGTTAGTTCCAAGTAACAATGTAGAAGAATCTAATAAAAGAAAGTTTTAAATTTTTACAGATTTAACTTGTTTTGTTCAAGGGTAAAGCTGTCATGTTGTGTCACTCAGTAAAGATCTGAGGCTGCAAAACAAATTAAAAGTTTATTTGGGGTATTAAATGATTTGAATCTGAGAGATATAGATTAAAGTAGCAACCCAAACTGTGCTCTAGAGAGAACAAAAAAAAAAAGAAAAAGAAAAAGAAAAAAAAAACAGGATTTATGAAGGCAACAACCGCAAAACACAAAACTTAATTATTTCATGCAAATGAAGGATTGCTGGCTCTGTTAACAAGGATTGGTTAGCTCTAATCTACTAACCAGGGAGGCAAAAACTACAATGAAGGAAGTGAAGTCCATATGTGTCCCTACAGTAGTTGCTGTTCCAGGATATTTACGATTCAGCCTTCAGCTGAGTTTAGCAGCAGGTCAGCAACTTAACAGCAGCTCTGAGAACACAAGCACAAGATGTGCACAGGCTGCACTTTCCTAATGGCCTCTTGACTCTATTTTAAGTGACTCCCTTAGCAATGCTTATTCCATTTTTTTCAATTATCAGTTGCTGTCTAAAATTATTTTTGAAGCTTCTTCAAACCAAATAAAAAAAAAGTGGAGATCACTAGATGTTTGAAATTTTGCTCCTGTTTTATCTTTAACATGTCTTAAATGAACGATTTTATATATGTTGAAAGTTCGCCAAAATGACTACTCTACTTTTAAATTATTTTTGGTAAACTTAGATAGATTTTTAAAAAATAGAAATTAGAATCGAAATGTAAATATGTTCTTTAAAAAAGTTAGAATTTGATCTGGAGGAGATACAGATTTAAAGTGAGAAGAAAATCGTGAAAAGATGGCAATGGTTAATCAAGTGTGTTGCTGGTACACTTCATGGTCCAGGGTCACTCTCATGGTTGGCTATCTGCAATTGCGGGCCCAACAAATCCAATGCAAGGAAAAAAAAAGAAAATTTTCACATATTTCAAGTGGAAGATCAAAGCCAGTTTGCTCTACAAAGATTGCCCACTGCATTAAGGGAGAACATTACATTGAGAGTATAGGTGGTGTTTCAGTATGGGGCAGTCAGTGAATAATATTTATAAGATTATAGGTCCGGGCTAGAATGGCTTAAGATGGATCTTTCTAGGCACTGAGTTAATTTGGATGGGAAAAATACGTGACATAACACTTCAGTATTATACCACACAGGATGAAGAGGCTTGAATGAGTCCTAAAAATTAAATTGGCTTTTGAAACCAAGTTGTTTGATCAGGTGAGCAATATATTGTCCTGATAAAAGGATTTTTGCATGTGTGCAGAAGCATACTATTTGTCCAAATAAACTGGTTTACAGTAATTTCCTAAAGCAAACAGTTAAGGCTTGTCAATACAGATTGTCTGAATTTCCAGTCTTAATAGTTAAAATTAAACTACATAAACAACGGGATCACAACGTTCATATCTATGGGGAAAAAAAGCCAAAACAAAGGAAAGCCATATATTTTGAAGCCCCAGTTCAAAATCCAGTTATCTGCTTTCTGAGTATCTAATGTTGAACAGATTCATTAACATTTCGAGGTGATAGACATATACATATATGTATTCTTATATTTTTAATCAATATTAATTTAATTATGTATTTAAAGACTCTAAACCAGTACCTGTCATATAGAAGTTGCACATTAAAACAAATTCCTGGGATTTCCAGTCAAGATGGAGGTGTAGGTAAACATCGCTTGCCTCCTTGCACAATCACATCAAAACTATAACTAAAATATAGAATAACCATCACTCAGAACCATCAGAAATTGAGTTGAATGGAAGTCTGACAACTATGGAAGTAAGGAAACCACATTGGTCCATACTGGTAAGAGGGGCAAAAACACAGAACAGGCTGGTCTCACATCCATGTGTGGTAGATAAAAATTCTGGAGGGATATATTGGAAGCGAGGGTCACAGCCCCACAACAGACTTCCCAGCCTCAGGTTCCAGTGCCAGAGAGATAAGTCTCTAAAACTTCTGGCTGCAAAAACTAGTGGGGATTGAATCGGCGGAAGAAACTTCTGGTGTCCAAAGCAGTTCCCCCTGAAGAACTCACACACTGATTTACGCAGATTCACTCCCTCTGAACTCCTGAAACAGGGTAGCAGTTTGAAAGTCACCAGTGGCATACAGGGAGGAACTGAAGTGTGTGGCATCAAGGTGAGTGCTGGGGCATAGCTTTTACCCAGACAGAAAGGCAGGCAGAGGCCATGTCCCTTTTCTGAACCCTCCTCCAACAGAGACACAGAGCCAGCAGGCTGGTGCCATATCTGAGATTCCTTCAACCTGGTTAACACTATTTGTCCTACCCTGAGGATCCCCTGAGACTCTATCCCATCCAATTTATGGGCCCACCCACACTGTTAACCATGACTTTTTCATATGAATGGCTGATCTTGACTCATGCTTCACAGCCTCCGAAATCCTCTCAAACAAGCAACTGCCAGCTCCCACACCTCTTGCTAAAGCCCCAGGCCTGGCTCTAGCAGCAGCCAGCCTAGATTCACAGATTGACTTCACCTAGGAATCTCCAAGTCCAACACAAGCAGCAGTCATCTCATACTGCTTTATATATAGCTCAGGCAGAATGGCTCCAGGAAGAACGGAAGAACAGAAGAACACAGACAGGGACTGGGCTTGGCCTGCACCACCCGGGGCGGCTCAGAGCCTGTGCACCCAGTGGACAGCGACAGACCACTCTGGAACACAATCACCTTGCCCCTCTATGGAGGGTGGAGGTTGGTGGTCAGTGGTCACAGCCAGTCCTTGTAGCTGACTGACCTGGATATATCCCTCCTAGTGATCTGCCGACAGCAATCAAGGCTCAACTACAAGAGGCGGGCCTACTCAGCCCACACAGAGGGCATACCTTGAGCACCCAGCTTGGGTAATAGGGGAGGTTGTGCCACTGGACCCTATAGAACACCTACTACAGTATTAGGCCGAACTACCAAGACAAGGAGTCATAGCAGCTCTACCTAATACATAGAAACAAACATAGGGAAAATGCCAAAGGAGGAGAAAAAAACAAACAAACAAACAAACAAATCCCCAAAAAACATGGTCCAAATGAAACAACAGACCAAAACTCCAGAAGAAGAACTAAATTAAAAGGAAATTAACAATCTATCAGATGCAGAGTCCAAGACACTGGTTATAAGGATGCTCAAGGACATTAGTGAGAACCTCAAAAGCTTAAAGAAGATCCAGTCAGAAATGAAGGTATATTAATTGAAATAAAAAACAATTTACAAGGAAACAGCGGTAGAGTGGATGAAGCTGAGGATCAAATCAATCATTTGGAACACAAGGAAACAAAAAACCAACCAATCAGAACAATGAGAAGAAAAAAGAATCCAAGAAAATGAGAATAGTGTAAGCAAACTCTGGGACAACTTCAAGCATTCCAATATTCACTTCATAGGAGTGCCAGAAGGAGAGGAGAAAGCGCAAGAACTTGGACCTCTATTTGAAAAAATAATGAAAAAAATTTCCCTAATTGGTGAAGAAAATAGACATGCATTCCAGGAAGCAGAGAGTCCCAAACAAAATGGATGAAAGGAGGCTCACTGCAAGACACATCATAATTAAAATGCCAAAAATGCCAAAGTTTAAAGACAAGGAGTGAATCTTAAAAGCAGCAAGAGAAATGCACTTAGGTGCCTATGGGGGATTTCCCATACAACTGTCAGCTGATTTCTGAAAAGAAACTTTGCAAGCTAGAAGGAATTGGCAAGAAATAGTCAGAGTCATAAAAAGCACGGACCTACAGCCAAGATTGTTCTATCCAGGAAAGAAGTCATTTAGAATCAAAGGAGGGTAAAGAACTTGCCAGACAATAAAAACCTAAAGGAGTTCATTGTCACCAAACCAGTGTTATATGAAAGGTTGAAGGGAGTTATTTAACAAAAAGATCAAAACTATGAACAATGAAATGGCAATAAGTGCATGTCTATCAACAGTTGAATCTAAAAAAACAGCCTAAGCAAATAAGAAGAACAGGAACAGAATCATGGATTTGGAGATCGTTTTGATGGTTGCTAGATGAGCAGAGGCTGTGGAAGAATGGGTGAAGAGGTGAGGGGATTAAGAAGTAGAAACTGGTAGTTACAGAATAGCCATAGGAATATAAATTACAGTATAGGAAATGAAATAGCCTAAAAACTTATATGCATGTCACATGGACATTAAAAATGGTGTGGGAATTGCCTGAGGGAGTGGGTGTGTTGAGTAGAGAGGAGCAAAGGTGGAAAAATTGGGACAACTGTAATAGCATAATCAATAAACTATAATTTTAAAAAAGCACATTCTTTCTTCCTTGAGAGGATTAAAACAATAAGGTCAATAATGAAAATAATATTTTAAGTTTTTGAATGTAGGGGTTAAAAAACATTTCTTCTTATGTTCACATAGCAAACATTTATGTATACATTTATGATATGCATTAAATTGTATTGATTGATTTTACCATGTGAGGAAGTTTATTCATTATAAAAATTTAGAATGTTTAAAGAACACATAGATGACAGTTTTATTGATTTAAATATTTTTGTTTACATATAAAATTTATTTTATAAATTTATAGTTTAATGAGTTTCAGAAAATTTATACACTTGTTCAATCCTTGCTACGAATGAGTTTTAGAATCCTTTAATAATTAAATACAGGTTTACACATTTTTGGCAAGGTAATACATAGGTGATCATATATACTGTACTTCCTATTTCAGCACATGAAGAGACAGATATTATCAGTGTGTTTTATTATTAGTGATGCTAAATATGATTCTTTGGTTAATATCACATCTCTCCTTTAAAAATTGTTTTTCCCTTGTGATATATAATATGTAAGTTGATATTTTGAAATCATATGGATAATCTGTTCCACAACTACCTTTAATGAATAATTTAATATTAACTCATGCCAGTTTCCTGAATCAGTTATTCTATTAAGGTCTTCAAAATGTGTGATTTTCTGGCATGTCAGCCTATTTTCCTTCCTTCCCTCCTTCCTTCCTTCCTTCCTTCCTTCCTTCCTTGGTTCCTTTCTTCCACCTTCTCCCTTCCCTCCTTCCTCCTTCCTTGCTCCCTCTTTTTCCCTCCTTCTCTTCCCTTCTCTCTTCTCACTTTCTTTGAAATATCATTATGCCTCCATAGATTTTCATTTTTCTTTATAAATTTACCTAGAAGGAGGCTCCTGAGTTTAGATCAAAATGTGCTTGTTTTTTTTCTTCTTCTTTTTGGTGTGCTTTGTGTCTAGTCCTTTTTAGTGAAAAGAGCTGGAAAGTATGTATGTAGAGTGTATGTGTGTGCGTGTGTGTGTGTGCGTGTGTGTGTGTGTAGACCCATGGTATTACATATATGGTAAAAATATATATAGTTAATATGTAAAATAAATTATATAAATATATGCGTTTGTATATGAATACACAGATTTGTTGACCATGGCCAGCCTAGTTCCTTCTCTAAAAGGTGCTCCATTTTGAATTGCATCAGGAAATAAAACATAAAATTGCCTCAAAGATTTTCCAAGAGTGTTCTAATTTTTTTTCACACCTAATAGGCCAAAATAATATTTAGTACAGTTTTCATTTTTATTTCTCTTATTATGCATGACGTTGAGGATTTTTCACATGTTTAAGACCTATTTTTGCATATTTTTTCAAAATATCTGTTTATGTCTTTTTCCTATTTTTTTCTATCAGATGCTTGATCTTCTGTAATTTTAGAGTTATTTATAACAAAAATATTAGCCTTCTATCTTTTATATATAATACAAATACCCCATTCTTATTTTTCATTTATCTTTGATTTTTTATTTATTGTCATTATATGTGAGGTCAGTCCAAAAACAGTCCATCCATTGTTAATATAATAACAGTTTGTTATGACATTGATGCAACCTGGCAGTCAAAGGGAGTGGACTGGAATGTGCATGTGTGAACAATGACGACTTCACTGTACTAGTCAGTGATGGAAGGTAGACACTGTTGAGTGTGTATGCGCACTGTGTGGCCATCGCTTTCAAAATGACTGAGCAAGTAGAGCAGCAGATCTGTATCAAATTTTACCTTAAGCTTGAACATTCCTCTATGGAAATTAGTTGGATGATTCAGAAAGCTGCAGCTATGGGCAACTGGTGATTGGCAGCTTCATCACAATAATATGCCTGCCCATGCATCATGTCTCCTGCAGAATTTTTGGTAAAACATCAAATCACCCAGGTGACTCAGCCTCAATACAGCACATATTTGGTGCTCCGTGACTTCTGGATTTTCCCAAAACTAAAATCCCCTGTGAGAGGGAAGAGATTTCAGACCATCAATGAGATTCAAGAAAATATGACAGGGTAGCTGATGGTAATTCTAACAAAGGATTTTGCAGAGTGTTTTGAACAGTGAAAGAGATGTTAGGAAATTCTGTGAGGTCTCAAGGTGCCTACTTTGAAGAGGGTTGAGGCATCATTGTCCTATGTACAATGTTTCTTGTGTCTTGTATGTACTTCAATTAATGTCTCTATTTTACATGTTAGATGGCTGAGTTCCTTCTGGGCAGACCTCATATATAATAAAATTAATTATGTTTATTTTTCCTTTTAGTACGACTGGATTTTAAGTCATAGAAAGGCTTTTCTTTGCTTTCTTGTGGTTTCTGTATAGATTATTTTTTTTACATTTAGATCTCTGATCCTTTTTGGGCTTTTGTGGCTGAGGTATTTGAAATGTGGGTCCCTAGTTATATTATTTATGTGTTTTCAAACTGCTGTCCATCTTTCCTAACACTTTTTCTTAGTGATTTTACACCCCCATTGATGTAAGATATAACCTTCTTTATATTACTAAAATTTTAATACATGCTGGATTCTATTTTTCAACTTTCTTGTATTTTTCCATTGGTTTGAATATTCATGTCAATTTCATACTATTTTGTTTTTGAGGTGTTAAAGTATGTTTTGTTATGGGGTAGGCCTAGTTTCCCCTCACTGATATCCTTTTTAATGTCTTCTAGCTTTTCTTGAGTATTTGTTACATTTTATATATATATAAATGTATATGCATGTATATATATACACAAATATATAAATTATATATATATAATATATATATATAATTTATCTATCTTCAAATATGAGTCCCTTCATTGGATTTTTTTATTACCTTGGGAATAATTGATATTTTCAAAGTGGTCTGTCATTATACATAAAAACATACTTAAGTATACTTTTTTGTCTTTTTGAATGTTTTCTAAGATTTCATTTTTTAGATTTCTCTAATATCTTATTAAGTTTATTCACAAGTATTCAATCCTTTTTCTACTGTAATGGAATTATTTTCCATTACATCTTTTAACTGGCCATTATTTGTACATATGAAAGCTACTGATTCTAATTCCTAGATCTTTTAAATTCTTGAATTATTTTGTCCTTATATTAGTTTTGGCATTTATTTTCTGAGTTTATCTAGTTAACTACCAAATTGCTTCAAACATTAGTAATTTTCAATACAGGTTATTATGCCTCTAATTGTTGTCTCTTTTTTGGTTGCACTGAATAACATATTCAGTAAAATATTAAATTACAGTGGAGTTAGTAAGCACTCTTTTACTGACTAGAGGAGTGGTTTTTACTCAGTAAAGTATTCCTCTATTTAGTAAAATGTGGATTTGAGTACTGAGGGTTGTGTGTGTGTATAAAGTTTTATATTGATATTTTATTAAAGTCAAGAATGGGTGTTGATCTTTTCTTATCAAGAACTTTTGCAGTATAAGCCCCTATAGAGACATCTCCTTCTTTTTATCTCTTTTAAATAAAATGCTTTATTTCAAAATGCTTTAAGACTTACAAAATGTTGCAAAAAAAAGAATTTTTATATTTAATTCATGCAGATAATATCTTACATAACTATAGTACAATGTCAAAATCAGGGAATTGACAATGATATAATCCTAGTAACTCAAATACAGATGGTATTTGAACTTTCACAGATTGCATACATACTCTTTTGTGGGAAGGAAATTCATATTCTGTGAAATTATATTGCATGCATTGCTCTCAGTAGCTACCACCACATTCAGCATACAGAAGTATTGCATCATCACATAGACACTCCATTTTGTTATCCCTTGAAAATTTCACCTTCCTTTCCATCCTTACCTCCAAAACAATTTATCTATTCTCATTACTATAATCTTGTTTTATAAACGGAATCATGTAACATATAAACCTTTGAGTTTGGTTTTATCTTTTTCACTCAGCATATTCTTTTGAGATCTATCCAAGTGTTTGCATGCACCAATAGTTTGTTGCTTTTTATTGCTGAATCTTTTCATGATATGAATATACCACAATCTGTATAATCATTGAGCTGTTGAAGGACATCTAGTTTGTTTGCACTTTGGAGTATTATAAATAAATCTGCTATGCACATTCCTGTGTAGATTTTAGTGTGACTATAAATTATTATTTCTCTAAGATAAACATCCAGGAATGTGTTTGCTGGATCATACAGTAAGTATATATTTAACTTTACATGAAACTTCCAAACACTTTTCCAGGGTGACTGTAACATTTTATGTCCCCTGTAATATATGAGATACAGAGTTGCTCTGCATTTGTCGTAGTACCTTGTACTTCTTTGTGTGTGTGTGTGTTTGTTTTTTTTTTTTTAATTAGCCATTGGAGCCCTGGCTGGTGTGGCTCAGTGCATTGACTGCCGGCCTGTGAACCAACGGGTAGCTTGTTCGATTCCCAGTCAGGGCACATGCCTGGGTTGTGGGTGGGGTACCCAGTAGGGGGCACATAAGAAGCAACCGCACACTGATGTTTTTCTTCCTCTCTTTCTCCCTTCCCCTCTATCTAAAAATAAATAAATAAAATCTTTAAAAAAATAAAATTATGCTTTGGAATAATTACATATCTGTATGTATGTATGTATATGCATACACATGTGTACGTGTATATATACATATGCATGTATATATGTATATGTATATATATGTATATATATTTCACCTTATATTTTACTTTCACTTCTCTAATGGCTGATTTTGAACATATTTTATGTCTGTATTTGCTATCCACATATCTTCTATAGGTATACTGTCTTCCTCACTATTGAGTCTAAAGAGGTCATTATATGTGCAATCTAAATAATAATAAAAATGAATAAATAAAACAGAAACTGACTCACAGATACAGGGTAGAGATTGATGGTTGAGAGGGGAGGTATGTTGAGAGGCTGGGTGAAAAAGTGAAGGGATTGAGAATATAGACTGGTGGCTACAAAATAGTCATGGGAATGTAAAGCACAGCATTGGCAATGTACTCAATAACATTGTAATAACTATGTATGGTGCCAGTTGGGTACTAGAAATATCAGGGAGAACATTTGGTAAAATATATAATAGTCTAACCACTATGCTGTATATCTGAAACTAATACACAATGATAGTGAATGTAAATTATAATTGAAAAAAATTTCAATATGCTTTACATTAAAAAATCAGTCTGGCCTTGGCTGGTGTGGCTTGGTGGGAGCATCATCATATATACCAAAAGTTTAGGGGTTCAGTTCCTAGTTGGGGTGCATATGGGAAGCAGCGAATCAATGTTTCTCTCACACTGATGTTCTGTCTCTCCCTTCTTCTCTCTCTAAAATCAATAAACATTTCAAAAAACAGTTTATTTTATATTCTGAATTCAAGTCTTTTAAAATATTTTCAAAAACAACAAAATGAATAAAACTTTGTTGCATTTGAAAATGGGAGACACATGTTAAAACTTCAAGTTTTTATTAGATTAGACAATTTCGAAGACTTGGACCTCTATCTGTATGCTTTTGATATCTGCGTATTTCTTGATAATAAACTTAGGGAGAAATTATATTTAGGAAGGGAAAAACACTATTTTAAAAAGAAGTTTTGTAAAAGAATGTGAAAGTGCTCAGGAACCAGATGCTATTATTATACATAAATGAAAAAGAATGGTTTTCAGTGTTTTTAACTCTATATAAAGTATAATAGTAGTAAAATCACAGGTTAACATTTCCTCTTGATTAGAATTTACATTCAGCTGAAACAAAGAATACAGATGAGAAATGTGAGGATGGTCTGGTTCATGCTCTGAGACCTATCATAGTCCCTACTCAATCAGTTTTGTAGCTTAGACCTGTCTCCAACACGGGCACTGGACTTCAAGAGACAGAAATAGAAACTGGCAATCCTCTTAGAGCTTGGGCAGCATAGTCCCAGGATATCATTTCTCTTGATCAAAAGCAGCAAGACTCAAAGAGAAGAGAAAGTCCACCTCTTGATGAGAGG